>JAJJWM010000245.1:0-151176 GCA_021655865.1 Fusarium guadeloupense | reverse complement strand
TAATAAACTTAAGTAATTATAGTTATTCTATTAAATATATAATATAAGAATTTAATATTATAAAGTTAAGTATTTATATAAGGCTTATTCTATTTATCTTAATTATAATTTTAATAAGAATAAAAAGAATATATATTATCTTAGTATATATTGTAAAGACCTTTTAACATATAAAGCACTATAGCTAGTAGCTCTATAGGTAAACCCTACGTCTTATTTATATACTAGATCTATTAACTACTACTAAGCTATTAATATACCTATTTTTGTAGAATTTAAACCTATAACCTCAGTTAAGATCACAGTATATTTCAATGCCTATAGCGCCTAAAGCTACTAACAGGGCACTGTAACCGCCTTCTGTCACGTAACACTCAAGTTAAGCTTATACCTATTAAAGGGATATCTTTACTTCACCAGATAACTAGTTAGTTACTCTATCAGGGTCACATAAAAACTCAATTCAATTTTCTTCTCTATACTTAACCACCACCTTGCTCACGGTAGTAGTAGTTTTTGTGGTTGTTATGCTTTTTGCCATATGCCAAATCCTTCTTCTTGGTGTGCACCTGCTCCATGGTTCGACCTCGTTCCTCTGCTCTACGAGCGCCTCTCTTGTGTTGCTCGGCGACCCCTATCATACCCCCCATTCCTCGAGGAATCATTTCACGGGATCTAGTATTTGTTTGGGCCAGTTGCCCATCAGAATCTGTGCCATTGTGTTCCTGCTGGGCCTCCTCAATGGCCAAGCGTTCCGCACGCTCCTCGGCCGAAGGATGATTGTGCAAGTTCTGTCGGTAATACTTGTTCAATGAGCGATGGCCAACAGACTTGCCCGAGGGGAGGTGTAATTCGTAGTCGTCATGGAAGACAGCCCTGGTAGGCTTGTGAGCGTGTGAATGCCAGCCATCAGCTTGATGCCTCTGTCTCGGATCCTGTCGTGAGTGGTGCGGGTGTTTATCTAGCCGCTCGAACTGATGAATATGGCCCTCGGCGGGTACGGCAGTCAGATCCGCCGAGTCCAACGAAGATGCTGAGCTATCAGTCTCCCACCCGTCTGCATCTCCGTCATCCTCAACATCTTCTCCATCCTCTGCGGTCACCTTGGCTGGGCGGTGTGCTCCGAGCTTTGCCCCTCCACCTGTCTCGTTAACCACGGAACCATCGTCACTCATTTCCTCATCGTCCGAGTAAGTACTCCTGAAATCATAAAAGTCGCCAATCTCAAGCTGCTCTCGCTCTGTATCGTAAGGGACCTTGCAATGACCAGTATCACGCATGTGGGTTTGAATACCGAACACTGTGGTTTTGACCTTGTCGCAATATAAGCACTGATGATGTTGTCGGATCTTCTCTTGTAGCTGTTTGAGCAGGCCGTCAATGTCGACTAAGTACTTCTTCTCAGGAATGAACATGCCATGGAACCTTTCCATATGGTGTGTGTTCAGAGGGATGGTAGGAGAGGAATAGTTGCAGAATAGACAAGACTCCAGCGTCCATTTGGGCTCCTGAACGGTAGGTACCGGCGTAGTTGAATCAGATGCGCGAGCTGCTTCCGAGTCCTCGTGCGCAGCATCCTGGGCTGATGGTTGAGGGTTGGAAGGCCGCTTGACGGGGGACGGTCTTTGTTCGGCGATGCGCGCCTTCTGAAGGCCTTCAACAACATGATTGAATTCTTCCTCCGCGTCTGAGTCAACCTCTCCTCGGCTGGGCGCAAGAGGATCTCCGAGGGAAAAGGTAGAGCTCACAATGCTTGTGGTCTCATCGTCGGTTCGACCAGCAACCGTTTGAATGCTGTTGGCTTCTTTGGCCTTGTGCTTCTGGCTTGAAAGATGGTTCTGAAAGGCGTTCTCGCTATAGTACGTCTTCTCACAAACGTCGCACACTCGTTCGAAATAGGCCTTGTCAGCTTCTGCAGTCGACACAGCTCTAGCTTGCAGAACCTTTTCGGTGAAGACATCAGCTGAGATGGGAGGTAAAGAGGCGACCCGGCGCTTAAGGTTGTATCGACTGTGTGACAATTAGCAACGTTTGGCTTGAAGTCTATCATGAGGAGAAACATACTGCCAGTCGCTTTTCATATGACCTTTCTGCAAATCAATATTCCGATATGCGACTTGGCAAGTATTGCAGGTGTATGGGTGCGAGGCCGATGTAGCCCCAGCACCAGAAGCCTGCACGCTCGCCATCTTGAGACGCAACGATATAAAGACAGATACCGTTCAAAAAAGATAAATTTGCTAAAATAAAAAAAGGCTCTTGGTTCGCAAGAGGCGATTGAAAGTGGAAAATTCGAAGTCGAGTTGGTGGGATTTGGCGGGGTTTTGTTGATAACGTCACACAGAAAAGTAACGATGGATGACTGACTTTTTTTGCCCTTGTCTCCACTGGACCCCGCCACTGGAGGGTTCCAGGCCCCCCTCGTTAGCGGCTGACTCACATTGCCAAACACCCCGGAAGGTAGAGTCGGCCCGCTGATCTCTCAATTAGTAAGGTACCGCGTGCCAACCTAGTGCTTGCCTGTACATGTGTTTGCTCACCTGTTATGACGGGGGGCAGTTGTAGGTACCTAGTGGCGCATCATCGCTTGTTTCGCAAGGCTGACCAACGGCTCCCTTGAGAATCAACATTCTTCCTCATCGGCAATTTCTCATAACCTCATGGTTACTATTGAACACTCCAAGCGTTACGTCACCATTGTGTTAACCTAATACTCCTTCCTTCAATTATCTCATTGTGTCTTCTCCGTTCTTACGGAATACACAGCTTACATTGACTAGCCGACTACTACTCCACATCGAATCGAACCCCTACCACCATCCTCATCATCACGCATTCTCCAAGTGCCCGTCGCGGCGCGACAAACCCATTCCATGTCATGACGCCCGAAGTTGTTCGCCCACGGGAGCCCCCTCTTGAATCGCCAGAAGATATAGATCTTCTTGCCGGTCTCTGGCAAGAAGCGCCTTTCGCTCGCTTACCCTCCGACGCTCCCCCCGAACTCAAATCCTATATTCAAGTTATCGAAAACCCAACTCGTGTCTACGCCATTCATCAAGCTAGTCGTCGCCATGGCTTCCAGCTTTTGGTTGAGAGGTATGTCTAACATTGCGATCATCCATCTACCACTGGTCAAGGGCTAACATATATCAACAGATACATCCTCCAGCTGCGATACGGCTGCGAAAATGTGAACTGCGCAACACCCACATGCTTTACATGCCGCCGTCGTTTAGCAGGTAAGGCGCCGATTCGTCGATACAATACCACGAGTGCCAGGACACTGGCAATATACTTGGCAAGCCAGGACGATCCAGAGAATGGGCTCTGCCCATTTCTTCGCAAATCTCAGGAGCCGTCGGCGGCTCTGGGTCATTTGATCTTCTCCACACGATCGCCGCCTCCATCGCGTACCGATTATAAAAGGGCCAGTTCCGGGGCGTCACCAGCTTCACGCAAGGAGAAGGTTTCCACTAAATCACGATGCCACTCTTCTTCGTCCCAAGATGCTGTTCCTACCTCCGCGAGCAATGTGGTATATCCTGCCCAACCCAACTGTAACCACTCGGCAAACCATACAACAACCTCCGACAACCATGATGCGGGTTCTGACTATCGTGTGGTCGAGGGACCTGTGAGTAAAGATCACCGATCTTTTGCCGCCAATCTCTTCGGGACCGTGACGTTTAAAATGCTTGAATGGCTGACGCCAAAAGGCATTACGGCAATGTCAGAAAAGATTGGCGATCTTGAGGGAACACGCCGAAAAATGCCTGCGACGAACGTCGACATTTCGCATGAGTCGCCCTGTATGGTCAGAAGGACTGCAGACTCGGAGAGTCATGATGTCTTGATTCGAAAATCGAACGCAGAGGTGATAGACTTGGCGGATACGGCGGATCAAATACCTGAAATGGACTTGAAGGAGCCTGCATTCACCACGAAAGCCGCGAGAACCGAACGTAGCTCAATATCGAAGACACGGAATACTGCGACACCCAAGCCTCGCAAGCGTTCGACCGATCCAAGCATCTCTGGTCCTGGAAAGGAGGATAAGTCTTCCAAACTACCTCAAATGAATGGCTTCTTACGCGACAAGCCATCACAGCCCAAGAGTAATAAGAATATGTCTGGTCGAGGTATCCCGGAAATGCCACTGAAACCAGGTTTCTTCGAGAACGTGACGAAGCCTTCGATACAAGCATTGATACCAACAAATCCGCCTCTAACATCACCCACCGAAGTCCTCGAGGATAACAAGGTGAAGAATGAAGTAAAAGGTCGACATTCTAGGAAGACAAGTCATCACCAAGAAACAAGCAATCCTGATGATGAAACATTGGCTGGCCGCTCCCGGCGTCTTGACAATGCTTTGCCCCAGGCTCTTTCGAGGCTTGACGTCGATCTTATTGACTTCATTTGTGATGTGTACGAGGAAGATGGCACTTTTGAGGCTCCTCTCACTTCAACCCATCCAATGAGCCGCCCATACCCCAAGCCTGTCACCAAACGAAAAGCTCTGAGTCGTCAATCGTCGTCACGCACGGCTAGTTCAAAGAAGCAGTGGAAGCGCTTCAACGACCAGACTCTCTTTAACGTGCTAACGGATCCACAAGCTGTGGTACAATCATTCACCCGTGAGCAGAAACTCTACGACTCTCAGACTTTGTGGTATTGCTTCCACCGATTGAGCCGTGTCGCATCAACCCTGGTCTTCCATAGTCTCTGGCTAGCCGCCGGTAGACTTTTCGTTCCTCCCCAAAACCTAAACACAAATCACTCTACCCAATGGTTTAATGGAGGTGAAAACCGCCAGCACAACGACCGGCTTTCGGATGTAGATGCGGGTTATCTATTGTCTATTTGTATGCATGCTTTGGTTGCTGCAACTCCTACAGTTTCAGACTCACGAACACTTTATGAAATGTCTCGTGTTCGCTCTAACGGACTGACGCTTGTTGGTGGCGGATCTATAGCTAGGCAACCTTCTTCTCTCTGCCTGGATTATGATGACGCTTTCTCGAACGACTTGGCCATCAGGCTGGCGCGAAGGTTGTTTTGTGCGATTACAACCAGACGATATTTTGCCGACAAAGTGCTCTCCATGGCCCGTTCAAAGAAGTCCAAAACCATTGAGCGCGATATTTTGCAACCTCTCGTGGATCAACTTGATTTTCTCAGTACAAATTCAGTGTCAATACTCGAATTTCCCCAATCTGAGCGCCTTCTGCATGAAACTCGCGTCCCTACTGTCCTTCTAGACTGGGCACGCACCGTCTTGCTGAATGAATGGGATGGTCGATCTGACTTTACAATGGATGGGCCTTTTGGCGGAGCACTTTCATTCATTGAGACTCTACGTATGTTCATACCTCTTTCCGGGAGCTTTAGACTATGACCCTGCTGACACGTCCAAGATGCCAACAAAGACCTCCTACTTCTAGGTGATATCCAATTTCGAGTCGACTATATCTCAGAACGTCTAGATTCGATCGAGATGCCTGTGGACTGGCTTGATTTCGACTCTACACGCTGGAAACGGCATATACTCGATTATCCTTATATCTTCAGCCCCGACACATTGGTTTCCTTCTTTCGGTCCATCAATTTTGCCCGAATGAGTCGCATGTTTGAAGAATCAAGCTCACTAAAAACTCGGATGAGCGCCATTGTTGATCCTGGAAGTCTCATCACTAATCCACATCATAAAATGGTGTTGCAGGATCTTTTAAGAACTGCCTCTTCCAAATACCTGGTGCTTGAAATTGGTCGAGAAAATGTTGCTCGGGATGCTTTCGATCAGCTCTGGAGACGTGAGAAACGAGAGCTTCTCCGCCCAATGAAGGTACATTTAGGAGAGAATACTGGTGAAGAAGGCTTTGATTCTGGAGGTGTTCAGCAAGAATTCTTTCGGCTAGCGATCGCCGAGTGTTTGGATCCTGAATACGGTGCATTCACCATTGATGAGAGGACGCGCATGGCCTGGTTTGCACCAGGTTCATTAACAGAAGATTGGAAATACGAACTTGTTGGGCTCTTGATGTCACTGGCTTTGTACAACGGCCTGACCCTGCCAATCACCTTTCCAAAGGCTCTATACCGGAAATTGCTGGGCAAGCCTGTCGAAGAGCTCCACCATATCGCCGATGGGTGGCCAGATCTAGCAAGCGGACTGACGACTTTGCTTGAATGGGATGAAAAGGATGGTCTGGTTGAGGATATCTTCGCCCGCACGTACGAATTCTCGGTCTCGACGCTCGGTATCATAGTCACAAGAGAAATGAGAATGGACGACAATGTGGTTTGGCCAAAGGCTGCCTCAAACTCCAAGGACGTCGCGCCACCCCATATGGATAATCCAGACGATGCGCCCCTTGTAACCAATGACAACCGGGACGACTATATTATCGATTATATTCGCTATCTCACGGACATCTCTGTTCGAAGGCAGTACCTTGCTTTCGAGCGCGGGTTTAATGCTTGTCTGGACACAAAATCCCTCTCCCTCTTGAGTCCATCTACATTGCAATCGCTTGTCGAAGGCATTCAAGAGATCGATATCGCAGAACTCAAACGATACGTCCGTTACGTGGGCTGGGACTCTTCCCATCGTACCATCAAGGATTTCTGGTCTATAGTCAAGAGGTACGATGAAAGAATGAAGCAACGTCTACTTGAGTTTGTGACATCCTCGGACCGTGTTCCAGTGGGAGGCATGAAGAACCTGCAGTTTGTCATACAGAAGAACGGCGAGGAAGACGGGGACAGTGGGCATTTGCCCACGGCTTATACGTGTTACGGCACATTACTTTTACCAGAGTATAGAGATAAAGAGGTGTTGAGGGAACGACTTGGAATGGCGCTGGAAAATGCTCAGGGATTTGGCTTCGCTTGATCGGGCGCTTTGTTACGGGTTTCGTACTGTACAGCTTCGAGGCCAGGGTTATCAAGCTTCGGATGGGCGGCGGTAGAATCATCCAGGTAGTCAGCTCAAGCTCTGGACTAATGTGTAAGATAGAGAGGGTGATGATGATATTCACTATGATGAGCATGTGTTTGGGGAGTCAAGCGTGTTTTGCGAATGCTAGGAAATAGCACACTTATTTGGTTGCACAAGTATTCGATGCAGTTTATGATATACGCCAATGACGCGGGCTGGAATCTATCCGGTGAATTTCATGTCATTGTCCTATTCTCGCATTTGCCGAACATTTAGATTAATCCTCTTGTTCTTCATCCATCCTCGCCAGGCCGAAAATGTAGCATCCTCACGAGCCGGCCAATCTTCAAGATAACTCGGGCACGTGTCCTTGAGTACTTTGGGAACACCATGCCAAGCATATCTCGATTCTTGTGTCATGTAAATGGCATCGCCGGACCTGAGTCTCAATAACAAATACTGCTTCTCGCCCGATTCTTCGCTTTGTGAGTCTGGTGCAAGGTCATTTGGGGCGATCATGAAAAGGCCATCGCATCCAAGACTCAAACTGATGAGACCTTTGTCCGTCTCTTCGCTGACATCTCGATGCATCATCATGGTATCACCTGGCGTGTAGAAGTTGAGAATGGCGGCCTGGGAAACGGTGTCGGGAAACAGACCCTCCAAAAAGCGGGAGATGTCGTCTGGAAATTGAGGAGGCAACTCTTCAGGATACACGCGGTTTGTCCAGTCGTACTGACCACCAAGCGTCACCCAGTGAAGTTTTCGTTGCATAACCTGTTTGATCGATAACGGCTTGTGGACGTTTGGGTCTTTGGGGAGGAATGAAGCCGGGGTTTCTGGGTCGATGGAAAAGAATGACTTGTCATCTTCATTCTCACCTTCTGGATACGGTAGGTTGTAGTGTAGATGTAAGTTAGTCTGATGCTTCTGCACACTGAGATCGCGATGAATCAAACGGTCCAGTAAAGTCCTTTGCACTGATGGGGAGAGTAGAGAAGGGATAATCAGCAGTCCTATATGATTATGAGCTTTAGAGTGAAGTAATGGATATTAACCCGTCACATACCAGGTATTAACGGGTGATGTATAACAGAAACATCGCTTTCAGCTTCAGAGGCAAAGTCAGGGCCTAGATGAGACAAGCTCTTTGCGATCTGCCCTTTAGATAGACTCATAACATGACGGAAGCCCGATTCCTCTAGAGAGGCGCGAGGATCATCGATGCGAGGATCGTTTGTTATAGTTTTGTGGTCTTGACGCATATAACTCTTCCACTCTGCTCGCATTCGATCAGATGGTTGCTCATGGGCATCGATCTCGGTGAGGTTTGATGGGCCCATGTTTCTGAAGCACGTTAAAAGCTGATAGAAGCCTTAACTTCAACTAAAGAGAATAATAGAGTTAAATGGAAAATTCTAAGAGTGTAGGTCCCTCTGTCGCATTCGAAGCTTGGCTATCTCCTATCGTGCAATATCCAACATTGTGGTCATTCACCAGGTGTGGACCTAAAAGCTAGCACGTGACCTACTGTCTTTTGCATCTTCAAAGTTATGATGCTTCGCTTTTTCTCCTAAATATTATAAGTCTTTACATTATCATCTTAGTTGTTTTATTTGCTTCGTACGTCCCTGACCTCCCTGATACTTTATTCCCGGGCTATTCTAAACATCTACTGCGGCAAATCAAGAACGCTAGGGCTCAACTTTTTCGCTCATGAACCAGTTCACCCTTCAAAGTGCATATAGTCACCAAACATGAATATGATCTTGCCGCGGCCATTACGAGTCTCCAGAGTTTCTTATTACTTCCATACTCTCAACAAATGTCAGCTTAAAGCTTCATTTTCAACGTCAGGGAGTGTTAGTCTACGCCAACGGCCGCTACGCCGATCCATACCTCGCTCTTCAAGCCAGGCACAGCAATTTATTGATCCAGCAGCTTCACCAAACACCAAAGCTCCGTCTACAGGGCCAGAAGTCAGGCCTCAGAAGCTCACTTCTTCTCATGCGCTTAAAGAACCGGATCCCGTTCCAAGCTTGTCGTTTAACAATAATGCCTCCAAACCGGCAAAGGCTAAACCCCCAAAACCGTTACCCAAAGGCATGAAACCCTACCAGCAGATATTATCCCAATGCGAGTCCATCTGCTTCAAGAAGGGCTCAGCTCTACCCGTCGATGCGTCCAAGGAAGACAAGCCCCCGCTAGCAGCAGCCGAAAAGTTTTTCGAGCATGACTGCCAGATTCTCTATTCTGCTGAATCCTTTCATCACCACGCTCAGAACAACCATATCCCAGAGATTGTGGTATTAGGCGCCTCCAACGCCGGAAAGTCATCGTTCCTCAACGCTCTTGTCGGTGGTATGGAGGTGGCCAAGGTAAGCCACAAGCCAGGCAAGACCACCACCATGAACGCCTATGGTATCGGGCCACGTCCAAAGATCGCCAAGGAGCTCATTCGCAAGGGGGATGCACCCCCGAAGCACAGCCTCATACTCATGGACACTCCAGGCTACGGTTTCAAGAGTCAGGTAGATTGGGGAAAGACCATTCTCAAGTATCTCAATATTAGGAAGATGCTACGGGGCGCAATCATCCTGATACCAGCCGACAAGAAATTACAGGACACGGACAAGTGGATGCTCAGAACTCTTGCTCAGTCAAACACCAGGACACTGGTCGTCATCACAAAAGCAGACAAGCCTGGTGATGGATGGCAAGATGCATGTCATACCCTCCATACCCAGATTCAAGATATTATCCGCAATCTGCAAGGTCAAGCTGCTGCGAGTTGGAGAGAAGGCTCCGATCGCATATTGGATGTTTACGCTACAGCTTCCAAAATCGCATTCGTGTCCCGCCGTCTAGGTAACGGTGGTGGCATTGGAGGCGTACGACTTGCGATACTGGAGATGGCCGGATTTTCTCTCCGAGAGAAGGTCGAAAAGCAGCCCGAGACGAAAGCCTACTCTGGGCCGATCGTCTCATTTGATGATATCGTCTGGAAATCCTGAACACATGCGCTATAAAGCCAAAACTGCATTCTTTGCAGCCGATCTGAACTCGAAATAAGATGGACGTCGACAAGCAAAGGCATACTGTATCTTCCTTTGGGGACAACTCTTAGAAAAAAAGGGGGGGACTCGAGTACCAGCCTCAAGGTTATTAAAGTACCAATACTGCCTGCCTTCAGAAAACGATGCCTCCGCCTCCTCGCCACTACACTACCATCGCTCATATGGATTATATCATTAATCGCACTCCTAATAACCGCGTGAGATACCATATTATTCCTTCTGCCCACCGCTCGACTTTGTGGAGTGTGCTGTTCCTGGCCGACTGATTGACTTGCTGATCGATTGTCTCAGCTTTCTACTCCCTTTGGTATCAAACAAACTCTTGACCCTCTTCAATCTCGCCCATCGTTCTTTGTCTTTCGCATCCCTCTCTTTCTCGTCGTCTTCGCCGTTGTCTATGCCAAGCCCGGTGACCGAACCTGGTGTCCCGGGCGTGTTGATAGATGCAGCTGTTCCGGGTCTTTGCGGAGTGGCGGGCGCTCCGACCGAACGTTCAGTCTGCGGCCGTGCAGGTGAACGCCCCCCATAGACACTTCGAAGATGTGCTTCATTCGTAAGTGTCTGTACCAATATCCTCCAGCCGGGTAAGTCGTGTCCAGAACGGCTTTGCGAGTGTCCTTGGCGCTGGGTTTGAGGGTTCGACCAGGGGCAGAAGAAGCGATGCTCCCTGACCGGGTCCAAAAAGTCCATGGGGGCAGGCACCAGAACCTCGCCATTATCGGCAACTTCCTTGCTTTTAAACATCCATAGCCCAAGCCGTCTGAAGCATGTATGGCACGAAGCTGAGTTTGGTACCGCACCAATTCGAACGTTGTCAAGGCCTTGCCATCCCAGCAAAGCAAGCGCTAGAGCGATTCGATGCGGTTGAGCTTCAGCCCCTGCTGCTGGTGCTGGTTTGGTAAAAAAGTCATCGGGAAGTTGCGCAAAGACATGATCAAGGTCCAAGTCATCCGGCAGTCGAAGGTTGAACTCATAGGGTAGGAATGCTTTCCTTGCCAGGAGGTCATCGTAGCGTTCGCGTAAAGCCTTGAGGCTAGCATTTGCGTTGGTCAACGAGAGCCGCAGAAGAGAGTCTGCAGAGAGCTAGTCAGCCAGCCGGAACAATAATATCCGGAATAGCTTACCTTCACATCCTCGCTTGCGCCAGAGACAATCCTCTCGGTGCGATGTCACAATAAGATCGGCATACTTATCAACCAATGCCTCCTCTGTCGAATGTCAGCTTTCAGTCATCAGAGTGTCCAACATGCTGAACATACCGATCTCAGACGCCACCAAAACTGGAACTTCTTTGCCATCTACGACCTTGCGGTTGAGTTTGACTACCAGTTCTCGATGGCAGAGGAGACAGCGCACTGTTTCTTTGCCGTGACACACCCATCCATGCTTGGCCCATTCTATCTCATTCACCTTGTCTGGCTTGGGAGTCCAGTCTGTTATCTCTTGGAAAGTCCTGAGCCGTTTCAGTAGGTCTGCCCGATCGCTGGGCGCATACCTTGCAGGTGCTTCTTGGGAGCTCTTGGAAGAGTCTTGCCCTTGTTTTCGTCGAGAAACAATGGCAGAGATTGTGGCCGACAAGTTCCCCCTCTTCCCTAGTCTAGGTGCTGTTGATTCCGGAAAGCCTAGGCGTCGACGTTTCTGCAGTAATTCGACATCGGCGCCAGATACACGACTTGTCGAGCCCGGGGAGGAAGGCGAGCCAGTCTCAGTTTGCGACAATGCATCATCGCCAGATTTTGTGTACGGAGAACCGATTCCCTGCAACAGGGTGTTGAATTTTCGCTTTGTCGCACTCGTTGACATGTTAAAAAGATGAGATTGGGGTTCTCGTTGCTAAGCCGACGGGACGTTGGATCGTTAAAGTCGTGCCATGAAGGTTCTTGTTAGAAACGGTCGTCTGTCCGGGTATTTAAATGGCTGGTGCCTTGCGCTTTTAGGGGGTGATGGTCGAGTCTGGGAGTCGGACGATATGGTCTCGCGATACTGACGAAGGCAATGAATGGCTGGAGTTTGTTTTGTTTGTACACTCGAAGCGGCAAGAGGTGATGCAGGAGCTGGGGCGTGCTTCCCTTATCGTTGCCAAGTAGCTTGCCCTGAACTAACTGACGCTCTGAGTATAGGTGTTAGTGATCAAGCATTTAAGAGGCGTGTTATCTAACGCCTAATACTCTTTTATCCAGGGCCCATAACGCAAGGTACCTGAGATAAAAAGGCCCGCACCTCTCCGAAACGAGTATAGCGACTTTGCGATAAGAATAAAGTCTCCGATAACAGCACGCGCCCCACACAGGGATCCGCCTTTCCACAGAAATTTTTCTGAGAGCCAGTGTCGATCAAGTGCAGCATCGCAGAAACATTCGTGCCCGTCCTCAGTCAACAACCTCTCGCTGTTGCAATTGCATAGGCCTCACTCTTTGGTATAGGCATATGTCTGGCTCGAAACAAAGCCCTCCTTCGTGGCTATTCTCAAACAACCCCTTGAATCCCGTCAAATCCTCCAACGACGACATGGGCAAGAAGAGCACCAAGGCTGCTGCGGCTAAGGACGATGCCGCCTCTGCGCCTCCGCCTGGACAACTCATGGATCTTGTAGAGAATTTTCTCTCTGACCATTCTTTCAAGGGCGCTGCCGACGCCTTCAAGAAGCAGCGGGAGAAGAAAGGCTGGCAGGCGACTGCTACTACCGACGATCAGGGCAATCCTTCCCTCGTCAGTGTCTACCAGGCTTGGGAGGCGACCAAGGACAGCGACAGCAGCAAGTCCAGTAAGAAGAAGGCCGTTAAGGAGGAGTCGAGCAGCGACAACAGCAGTGATTCCAACTCCGACTCAAGCGACGACAAAGGGGAGGATGTGGACATGAAGGATGCTGACTCGTCCTCGGAGAGCTCCAGCAGCAGCTCTGACAGCGAAAGTGAAGCCGAAACCGCCAAGCCTGAAGCCTCCAAGAACCTCAAGCGCAAAGCTCCCGTCGATGATAGCTCCTCTGATTCATCCTCTGACTCCGACTCCGATTCATCCTCCGACTCGAGCTCTTCGGATTCCGGTTCTGATTCTGACAGCAAGCCGCGGGCCAAGAAGCAGAAGCGCGCCGCTTCCTCCAGCTCTGACTCTGACTCTTCCGACTCCAGCGACAGCGATTCGAGCAGCGATTCCGACAATGAAAGCGCCGAGTCCGATTCTGATTCCGATTCCGACTCTGACAGCTCTGACTCCAGCTCCAGCTCCAGCTCCGACTCTGACTCTGATTCTGAGAGCGACGCCAAGGGTAACGCCGCAGCCAACGTGCCACTTCCTGAATCCGACGGCTCATCCTCCGATTCTGACTCCGACTCTGACTCCGACTCTTCGGACTCGGACTCAGAGTCTGGCGATGACAAAAAGGTCAAGAAGGAGAAACAGGTCAAGGATTCATCTGACTCTTCTGTCACGTTAGACAAGACCTCGCCAGAGCTCCAGTCAAACTCGGCCTATCCACCTCTGCCCCCGGACCCTGTCATCAACGGAAACGGGCGCAAGAAGCAGAACGAGCCTTTCTCGCGCATTCCCAAGAATATCAAGGTCGACAACAAGTTCGCCTCGAATGAATATGTGCCCATCGCGTACTCTCAACGGGCGCACGAGGACCTTATTGTGACCAAGGGAAAGGGCTTCACTAAGGAGAAGAACAAGAAGAAGAGGGGCAGCTACCGTGGCGGTGCGATTGATATCAACGACAAGAAGGGCATTTACTTTGATGACTAAACTCGCCATGAGCTTTTGATTACTGTATGGAGGAGGTAGAAAAAAGGGGACGGGATAAAGCATTTGACTTTAATAGAAAGCCGGCGTTTGGGACATGACATGGTCACACGCCAGAGATATAGATTCATACCATTGCTATTTTGCGTGAGAGCTGTTTGGTTAATAGGTTTATATATTCTGGCCTTATATAAACTCGTTTTGCTTTGCATAAGTAGTCGGGTAGTTATCTGCAGAAATGTATCGGCTTTTTCCAGACGAGAAGAACATAAACTTCGCTTTCATGACTTATTCAAGCCTTGCCTAATTGTGTCGTATCATCCTAAAAACCCATGTCAGGTCGTGATATATCGTAAAAGTTAAGTCGAGCGCACTCATGCATGTGCACGCTGCGGTCATCGCGCTACCGTGGCACGAGGTTGTAAAAAACATATCTTATGATAAAGAATATCAAGTTTGTGTAATAAAAATAAAGTGCCTTAAAGCTTAAATAAAATTATATAAGAAATACTATAAGATTGAGAGATATTTACTTTGTTTTAGTATATAGTTAGGTATACATTTAAATAGTTATTAGTTAAGTAATCACAGTATAAATATAAGTAAGCCTAATTACTATATGGTAATTTAGCTATCTTAGTATACTATGTTTTTACAACTGCTTCCTTCTCTAAAATGTCGAACTATCCTTTTCCCAATCATGACTCCGTCTGGTAGCAGTAGTGGCCTGGATCTCAACAGCCGGCGCATGTTGAGCTGCTTCATCAGGTATCTCGCCAGCACTGAGGTTCTCTTTCATGATATCGTCCTTCCTAGCCACAGATGGCCAAGATCTGTTCCCAACCAAGGCATTTGCTTTGGCTTCCTTGAGCCACTTCTTCCACTGTTCTGTGCCTGGCGCGGCTCCGCTGCGACCGACCCAGCCCGTACGTTGAGTTTCGCGAATTGCAAACCACAGCGTTCTTGTGAAACTTGGGAACCCCTCGCGCTGGTCATTAGGGTTTGTGATTTTGTCGGCGTTCTTCGCATCGTCGGGAGTTACATCCTCCCACTGATATCGTGAAAGATCCCAAAAGTAAGAGCGAGGAATCATGCCCAGTCCCCAGTAGAGACCATTGAGAACAATGTAGCTACCGCCAATGAAAATCTGCGAGTTCCATGTACAATTCCCAAAAAGCACAACACTCAACATGAGTAGGGTGGTTCCAAGGGCCATGAGAAGTCGATAGGTACGGCCGCCAACGTGATAATGGCACTCTTCAGTACCAGAGTACAGCTCGCGAGCAACCTCTTCAGTACATTTTATCAGAAGAAACGCCCCCTCTCTAGTTCGAATCATAACATCACCCCTGGGAACCTCGTTGGTGTGTTTGCGATTCATGAGAATGGGATGCCATAATGAAGCGTAGCCGACCACGGTTGAGGCAAAGGAAATTAGGGATACGGCTAATATGGCATTACCGTCCTTCCAGATGACAGCGCATATGATGATTGCTATGCTGAGAAGACAAGAGAAGACCGAGAGAATATGGATCGGCGAGAAGAGCTTGGCCGGAACTGCAGGGCGTCTCTTGGTATTAGCAAAAGTTGGGTTCGCGAGCATATCCTGAACCTTTTGCTTGGCAGTAGGTCGGCGTGCAAGTGGCTTTGGAGTATATTCATCACGCGCATTGGGCTCGTCTGGGAGCCGGAAAGTAGTGGTATGCCCTGTCGACTGTGAACTGGTCGATGCCGGGAGAGGAAGCCCATTATCCCCAATGGTAGGGGCACGAGAAATGCGATTCCGGTGGGACTCGTTGCCAGTCGAGGTATGATCTCGATTATCTGAGCTTGGACTGCGAGATTTAAGCCATTTAAGAATACGATTAGACCAGGTTTCCGGGGCTAATGGAGACTGCATCTCCATATCGCCAAAGTGAAGGGGATCGGTATGCTTGATCTCGAGAACGCGAAAGCTGAAGGGCTGAAGGGCGTCAAGAGGCGTGATAATGGTAGCAAAGAAGCCTACAGAGTCGAGTGTAGTGCCGCTGTATACGCCTGTCATCTTGGCGAGTGTCTCAGGCATCCGACCTGGACGTGAGGGCTTGAGAAGAGCCTGAGGTGCTGGGATGAGTCGTGGGAGAAGACATAGTAGAGATGCTGTGATGGTCTGAGTTTGCTCAGCCATAGACGACTCGCCAATAACAGCGAGAAGCGTCACGACATCGAGTGACCAGTTGTCTTTGGCATTGGGGAACCATTTCCAGCCTGGGCTGTCTGGGTCAGCCATGTCGAGGCAGTGGGCGTTGATGGATGAGGATGGGAGATATAGTCGACCAGGAGAGAAGTAAATAACAAGTTGCAGATATAAAACAATACTTGAAGAAAATAAGAAGAAGAAGAAGAAGAAGAAAGAAAGAGAGAGAAGGCTCTGGTTTAATTCACTTGGGGTTCTCTCTCTCAGACGGTTACCAAACGGCAGGCAGGGGCTGCGCCACGGCGGTTGTACCAGCGCATCGGGTTGGAGGTACCCAAGGTAGTGACATAACTTGAAAGATACGTTAAAAGGAAATATAAAGTTATACATATATCTTGGTAAATGGTAAGAATATAGTACTAACCTTTTCCCTATTCTTTATATTCTAATTTAACTTCAGTCTCATATTCCACAACTTATAATATATCTTAACTGAATGTTGGTAAAAGTAGAGACAGCGTTTCTTATGTCACCACCTCGGGCCGCGCCTCCACGTTTCGTCTCCGCTGCCGCTGAGCCTCAAACTAAGAGGCCATGAACCCGCAGATCTTGGGGTAATAATTGTTTTCATTATTCTTGTTGTTATAGTATTAGGCTATTTTGTTACTTGGGCAAGTATCTGACCAATCCATCTTTTACCATTTTGCGCGTTTCCATGTTTTGGGAACTTGAAGATGTAAGTTTGTCCTATTATATAAAAAGTAGCCAAAACAATTAAAACATTATGTTCCCACGTATATATGATCAAAAAGGTAACATGCGTAACAAGCGTACGCTGAGTCATCTCTCTTGAATCTGATACATTGTAAGACTCTTGTGCCAGCTAGGAGAGTCTTATACATCAATCTTTCTGGCAACGAGATACCCTACAGGTACTGACAAGAACCTCGAAACCAACACATAATCGCTGGTAGGCTTCAGATTTCACCTGTCGTAAACTTCCATTGCTTGTATCAAGGACGTTAGTAGAGTAAGAATACCTTGTTTCTAGTTGTGACGCTAAGCAAACAATATCATGTGCTGTGCGATCGCGCTTTATAGATTGTGAGATACATACTAGAATCAGGGATCCATTTTCCAGGGTATAAGCCTATCCACGCGCCAATAATTCCCAACCCGACTCGCCTATGTCTCGGAAAGCTCTTGCCCTGTTCGATCTGATGTCCAATTGTCCAAGTCGCTGCAAGAAATCACTCCCTAGAGCGACCTCCTCTACTTACCATTCTCCAAACTCCTGAATCCCATAAACTCACTGATCTTTCCAAATCATCAATGACACTGTCCTCTAAGCGTGTCTTGCTCTCTCAGCGCGAGAGCGATTCTAAGCCACCTTTGGTTCATTATCGTACGTCTCGATCACCCATTCAACAAATTCCTTCCATTCCTGCTCCCAGTGACTATACACGCGAGTGTATTCCAACTCTGAGAGACAGGCGTGCTCCAAACTCCAAAGCACCAGCTGCTTCCATCCGAAAAGCCCCATGTCAGCTTTACCAACCATAACTTGGTAAAAGTCATGAGAAAGAGAGGACCTGGTAGCTGCTATTAGCAATGTGCGGCAGGTGTCTTTTTGGGGGTAATTCACCTGAATAGTGTCCCGTTGTCGGAGCTGACTGTGCAGTGCACGTTGTTAGCAAGGAGCTGGTACATAGCGTGCCCACTGGCACGCGGTGTAAGTCCCAAAATCTCATTAGAGATAGGACATAGCTCGAGGCAAACACCCCGCTCCTTCATATGCTGCATCACGTATGGGTGCTTGGCCAGGGCAAAGCCGTGTCCGATTCTCTTTGACTTCAAAAGCAATGCGTCGATGAGGTTGCCGTCTGTATCGGTTCCCATGTCCAGTGTCTCGCCGCAGTGAAAGAGAAAAGGGATCTCGACGCCCTCATTCGCACAATCATCCTGGAACTTCAGAAGTTCAGGAACAAAGTCCTTGATAGGACGTCCTTTAGATTCTTCGCCGACGAGATCAAAGCCTACGCTCCAATCAGTAACCCGGGCCTTGGCAAACTGGCAAAAGGCATGGCTTTCTTACCTGCAATCCACTCTGGCCACATCTTTTTGAAGTGTAGACACTCCGTGAGGGCGACCTCAATTTGCGCGGGTGCAAAGGATCGTGGTGTGCAGTAGATGACTTTTAGACCACCAAAGAATTTACCACTCTTCTTCATATCGACTTGGAAATTCTTCACTTCATTGATGATGATCTTCATGATTCCTTCGTTATCAATGAGCTTGGTCCCATCGTCGCTCCAAAGCTGGTTACTGGTCATAAAGTTGGGTCGAATCTCGGCATAATTGATGTTGTCCTCCATAAAGTCCTCTAAACAAAGTCGTGTATATCTTCGATATGCCGTCTCATAATTAAAGAGGCCTTTCATCATTCGCGTTCGTCCATTGAACTTCTCCCAAGCTCTGCGCCACATTAGCGGATTGCACAGAGGCTATGTATAATCTATAGCTTACCCTGCCGCGGTTTGTAGATGGTTATGCGCCTCCTGCTCGTGAAACATGAGCTTCTCCAGTAGCCACTCATCCACACTTGTGGACTCTTTGGCGTAGTATTTGGGGAACTTGTCGAGGAACTCCTTAAATCTCATGGTTTGCCGAGGTTGATATGTAGGGGAGAACAAGTCTCCTGGCACCACCTTCTCAGAACTCAATAAAGAGAATTGAATCTCGCATCGTTCAAAGCTTATGAAGTTGTTATCTGAAACTAGAGGCATATCACTCGTGATGAACATGCGATCCATATCCTTTGCAAGGTTGAGCAGAACGTGGGGCGGTAGGCAAGCGTTGAAATGGATGTGTAAGTGACCGCCCTTGGGCATGCGCCGTGCTACTCTGAACAAGGTCGTTTGATCTATTAGATCCTTGTTTGAGAGAAAATGATCTCCTGGAAACCGAGGATGCTGCTGGCCGCCATAACCTGTTCGTGGCGCGGCTTTAGCGTATATGTTTACTTCGTCCTCGCTCCTCAGTCTATAGAGGATGGCGTCTGCACGACGCTCTTCTGGTGTGCTGTGCATGCGACAGGCATGGTCGAAATCTAGCGTCTTTTCGCATGATACAATCTTTTGTCGCATTTTAAAGTAATCCTTGACAGAATTGGAGTTCTTGTCCATACCCGCGAGTTCTTCTGATTCAGCCAGGGTTCCTTTTGCTGCGATTTCGGCATCATGAGCTTGGATATGATTCTGCGCAGCCGCAGCCTCGCTCAAACTGGGCTCGCCTTTGCGAGCGCGCTTGGTTTGATGCGCAGTGCGTCGTGATAAACGGGCCATGATGTCCATATGCAAATGATCTTGTTTCTGAGTTTGCTCGTAGTCGTCCTGAAGAAGTTGTTGTTGTTGTTGTTGTTGTTGATGATGACCTCGCCCTTCATCCGCCGGTTCTGATCTGGAGCAAAGTGCACCCATTTATGTTGATGGAGACTGAGGTAGAACTAAAGGCAGCAGAGGCGCAGTCGTTCACAAGTGAGGCCAAAGACTGGAGGCTGTTTTCGGTGTATGACTCCAATAGTCAGTCTAACAAAGCGGCGTCCATAAGCTGAAGCCAGGTGATGGCCATCAACCAAGCGAGTAGGTGGGGATAATCACGACAGTCGGAGCGATGGTGTTGTTGGCCTCACGCCTTTTGAGGGAGATTGACTGTAGTGTTTTTGGAGACAAAAGCCCAACGCGCGCAGCGACAGTGTGACTGTCACTTTGACAAAGACTTTGGCGTCTCATACAAACAATGCAACTTTCTCTTGACAGCCTTGGGCCTGGGCTGTCGTTAGTTGCGATGGCAGAAAGCAGCTCGGGGCAGTGCCCTTGTCTACCTGCCTCAAGGCTGATGAAAGGCTGACGCCTAACAAGGTACTGCCTGTACCTTGGCGCCCCGAAGTACCTTTCTACTACGGGCACATGTACAGGTGGGTCAGGTACAAAGCTTAGGCTGTGGAGACACGGATTGGCTGCGCTTGAGTGATTGCAGTGCATATTGCGCTAGTCTCTGTTAGGCCGGCGCTTAATTCACCTCACCCAAGCCGGCTGCAGTAGCGCGCAAGCGAAAGAAGATGGCTCCCTCTTAGAAAGCACGTGCTCCACTTGGAAGCACTGAGCAGAGACGCCTCATAAGGCCTTCAACTTCTTTGACTCAGCCACTCCTTCAAGTTCAAGAACGGGGTTTGGTCGTTTATTACAAAGCCTCACTCAGCTCCAGCATGTTATTAATACACTTTTAATCATTTGGTTCAGAGCAATAGAGGCGCCAGATCAGTACCAGATGTTACGGTATCTGGTGATGCTCCAGATGCGTAACACGACATTCACACATCTTGCGGGAAGTAACATCAAATACTTTGCATGCTTTTCTTTAATTTAGCATATTAATTGCTTCTATTCGGGACAGCTGTGCCCATCAGATAGATAAAACGAATCCTACCATGAGGCATCCTTGATCTGATATACAAGTACGGCGGTAGCGCAACTTGATCGAGTCGCACTTATCACCGAATTCTAAAGAACCCGAGGTTGGACCCGAACGGTCCTGGGGCAATGGCTTTAAGCAAAGTAACTCTTCCAGAGTACTCCCTCAAGGTCTTCTAGTTGCTCCGAAGTAAAGTACTATATCTGTTAGTCGTGCATCATTTTATAGATGAACCAACATACCTTTTGATCTACCGTCCAGCTGTCCTGTCTAGTCTTCTTGAACTCGCTGAGAATCGCCTTGGTCGCCTTGCCCACCACACCAGGGTCAGCAGCGGCCTTGCGAGCCAGCATTGCTAGCACTTCGGGCATCCATTCCGGCGGCGGGGTGGCGTAAGGAAATGCCTCGATCAAGGCACCTAGTCCAAGAACCGCGGCATGACGTCTTGTGATTTGTTTGTGAATGTCGACGGGAGTGTCTGTCCCGGCGAGGTGGCGATTTCGCTTTGGCATCGGGTTGCGCTCCAATTCGCCTTCAAAGCGATCCTTTAGGTGTGTGATTGTAGGATCACGGATGCGGCGAGGAGAGCAGCGAATCATCCCGGCAAGTGTGGTAGAGGCACACGAACGTACCTCGAGCTGAGGGTCGCCTAGCATGTCGGAAACAGCAGTAAAGAGTGCTTCTCTTTGAGCACTCCGTGTGAGGAAGATACGCCTAAAGTAGATGACCTGCATGTTGACAAGGGCCCGCAGCCGTTGATGCCAGCTGGTTGACGTCTTGCCAATCCGGATAAGTGCATCGATAAACTCTGTGTCCTCTCCATCCCGGAAAGGAATATTTGGTAAATGACGGTATACATGATAGGCCAGTCTCATCAGCTCAGGATCTTCTTTGACGTCCATCATATGTAACAACTCTTCCATAAAGGGTGTGGGAAAGAAAGGTACAAGTTGGGTACACTCATGAGACGAAAGCGTACAATCAAGCCACATTAGCACGGTCTTGGATCCCGAGGTATAAGAGCTGGGTGTCTGCTGGCCCGGCGTTCTCTCGTGGCGCCACTTCTCGAGACGGTCAAAAACGTCCTTGATCGTGCTTGCAAATTCCTCTGTTGGCTGATAGGGCCTGATACCAGTCGAAGCGGCGGCTTTGTTTTGCTCCAAAAGCTTGCTCACATTCTCGAACGACTCGTGATATCGAGTCTTATAGATAACTGACAGCACCCGGCCGATTGCCTCGCGAACTGCCTTGTAAGGGTGGTCAATGTGAGCGAGGAAGTCGTCGAGGATCGGTTGGTCGTGTCGGAAATGCCAACCACCATCTGCGACAATAAACTCGAGTAATTGGACCTTGGACGATTCCTTGAAAGCGGCGTTCGACGTCATATCAAGCCGGAATTCTCTGAGAGTGTTTACAATCTCATGAGATCGCCTGGGGTCCTTGGAATCAAGGACGAGGTGTAGACATGTGAGCCAATATTGCAGATTGTCAGGTGTCAAGTCGTCCGCGAATACTTTCAGCATGAAGGGCGCAGCAAACTCCCAGACACGGTTTCGAATCTCCGGTGGATCGTCACTGGAGCCCGCAAGTAGAGCGCCGATAATCTCCGAGGTTGCACGATGCTGATGTTTGTCGTTTCCATCTCCAAAGACTTCCTTGACCAGCTCTTTGACATCGTCGAGCGTCACGACTGTTTTCCCGTAATGCATCAGGTCAAAAACGTGCATCAAGAGATAAACATTACTCATGCGGAATCTGTCCGTTGATGTGTCTCGCGGTTCCTGCTTCAAGTAATCGAAACACTGAGACAGCCACTCGCGATTCAGGATTTGGCCCATTTGGTCGCGCAGTGCGCTCTCTACTTCGTCGTATGAGTTGAAGGGGAGAGGCTTTGCTCGATAAGCGGTGAACTTTTTGCCCCATACGAGCCATCCAGGATGGTCGGCATCTACCATATACGAGGCACCTTCAGGTTGCTTGAAAGCCTCAAGGAAGTTCTCGGTGAACTCGGCGTCGCCTTTTTCAACAGTGACATGTATACGGTTTCTGTCGCCTACCTCCTTCTCCAGAAGGTAATTGCGATAATCATGACCATAAACAGCTCGCATGTCCACAGCTGTGAACACTGATGTAAAAGCATTCAAGTAGTAGCCGCGCAGGCCTGGGTGGGGGTCATTCGTGCCTTGGGCGACGAGGTCAACAAACTCGGGAGGTGCTAGTGAATGAAACCGCAGGCACAAGTTAGTCGCAAAGATGGCACATCGTGTCGCTATCTTCCAATGAGCGCCCTTGGCACGCTGTGTTAACTCCAAGCCCAGACTAGACTTGGACTTCTCAACCTTTGTTCGACGTTGTAGGATGAACTGATGCCGATTCTCAATGGCCGATGAGACATCTGCGTTAGGTTTGATCGTGTCCACAATCTCGTCATCCACAATGATCATGCGTTCAAAAGGTTTACCAAAATCAATCAGGCTGTACAATGCTGATGAACCAAGGTTTTGGATCGAAGGCTTGTCGATGCCTGCAGTCTCAATATACAATCTCATGGCTTCAGGGGCAAATCGCCAATCTTTGAGAAGAGTCCTTAACAGTGAAGTAAACAGGAGAGTATACATGCCTCCCTTGATTCGATCGTGGTCATTCGTTTCGAGAGCTTTTCTGAGCCTTTCAAGAATGACAGGGATCACTAGAGGTTTGCCACCGATCAGAGACTTCAATGATGAGTCTTGCGCACTTTGCGCAACTCTTCTCACATCTGCATAGAGTGAAAGACTGGACTCAGCTAGATCAAGCAGAAGTCGCTTGTCCAATTCGCTCTTCTGCCTCGAAGAAGCGTTATGCTTGCGGCGCAAAAGCTGGTACGCCTCGGCGCGCTTGATGAGAAGTGGTCGAGGGTAGACTTTCCTGAGACCTTTGATCTTGAAGGCAGCAATGTCAGATTTGTAAAGTCGCACATGTCGTTCCAATGGATGGGCAGAACGCTCGATACCGACATCGGTAATCCAAGTCCGATAAGCAGCATAGAGGGCAGTGAATGAGTTCACGTCATCTTCTTGATTCTCATTGAGGAAGGAGTGTGTCTTGTTCAGCAGGTGGCCTAACTCCTCCCGCAAGTCATGGATCTTGCTATAGGCAGGGTCACTCGCCTTGAGGGCGTAACCAGCCTTATAGCGAAATTGCGGGCGCAATTCCTCGTCCTCAGCAACCTCAGCGAGGGGGTCTTCGTCAATCATCATCTCGTCGTCATCTTCGCGGGCTACATCATGGTCTTCTTCAGTGTTCCCCGTCATGATGCCTGCAGCGCGCTCAGGGTCAAACATGGTAGCCATGCCCGACGTGACTAGGCGAATCTGCTGCATCAGACGAGAGACTTCATCAGACCATTCCTTGTTCTTGCCTGTTCTGCTGACGGGCGGGTTGTCGCTCATCAGCAGCTCAAGCTGGTCTTTGGCGGACTTTGTCTGAGCCGCAAACAGCTCAACGGCAAATTGAATCTCGGCAGGGGATGGTTGATGCCATCGGATGCTGAGATCAGCTGGCGCAGTAGTCTTTCCCCAATCATCAACATCAAGGCCACGCTCGATGACCTCGGGCTCGTACAAGGCGTGATCAATGGGATACGTGTGAGTCAAGTTCAGGAGCAGGTGATGAATGTAGTTCGAAACTAGAATGGTAGGCAGACCACGGCACTTCTCCTGCATATATTCCGCGATACCAAGAAGCTCGTCCTTGTACTTCAGTACCTCACTGCCAACGTGAACAACAGTCATGGCCAGCATGCTCACATACCACACCAAGGCTCGGTCTCTGGGCAGGTAATCCGTTCCGCTACTCCGGTCAGAAGCAGCGTTGTTGAAGTCGATTTCGTTGCGTATGTTGACGACGAGCATTGGAATGAACACCTTAAGCGTCTTTTCAGGGTTAACCTTACAAAGTGCGTTCAGGATCCAGGCCATGGCGTCTCGGGCTTGGTGAACAACGTGACTTGACACGAATGTAGCCACCTTCTCGAGCGCCATGTCGAAAAGCTCTGGGGACAAAGACGCAAACAGAGGTGATAACGCGGCCGGTAAAGCGTTGATGACATTGTCTTCAGGGGTTCCTCCTCGAACCTGATTAGCATCGGGCAGATTCTCCAACAAAGTGAACACTTTTCCTAGCAGCGTCAAGATAAACTCGCCAAAGCCGGTAGTGGACGATCTCAAAATGTTCGCTTCGTCTTCATCGCTAAGCTCATTCTTGTAGTCGAACTTTACATTCTGCCCTTCACGCTCCATGCGATCCATTTCACCTTGGACCCACTCCATGGCCAAGGTTGTATCATGTATATGGCTGCCCTCTTTAGCCAGTGGTACCATGGGAATGCTGTAAGCAACGCTTTGTATGAAGTTGAGTGTGTATTGTGTCTTGTTGAGATCGTTGGCGTCAATTCCTGGCAAAGCAAGAGCCAGAAGAGCAGTGATATGGCATCGATATCCTTTATTCTTGGACATGATGTTGGCAATCATCTGCAGTCCATTCAGACTTGACGTGGTTCTGTGTACCTCAACCAGCCCCTGGAGACTGGGGTAAAATCGCTGTAAGGCGCCTGGCAACACCAGATCAGGCTCAAGATAGGCGAGGCCTTGAAGAGCACTGTAGTAGTAGTACGACACACGACTGCTCTTCGAAAACAGACCCATAAAGGTCACTTCTTTGAGTGCTGACACGAAGCGCTTCTTCAACTCGTGATTAATCTTGCGATCCTCTGGAAGATCCAGCTCACCGCTCTGTTCGCGGTTCCATCGTGAAACAAACGCTTCGGTGAGGTACAGGGTCAGTTGACCCAGCATAGTTGTCCAGGAGCCTTGATTGGAGGGATGGAAAAAGGTATCGATAGACTCCATGAAGCCTTCTAGGTGCGAGATGATGGAGTCCTCACCCTTCAGACAAGCAGGAGAAAGGGAGCTCACGATCAAGCGCGAGATCATATAGGCCACGGGGTATTTCTTCTTATCCTTTTCCACATATATACCTGCCCCTGAAAGGTAGTCCAAAGGCGTGTAGGGGGAATTTGCCTGACCCACAGGAATTTGTGTAAGCCTAAGGATGGCTGTGAAAACAAGGTCGGACTGATCCTTGGTAAAGATGCCATGACTGCCAAAAGGGACATATGAGCAAGATATATGGTCTCTCGCAAGGCGGGACAGCAGGTCGATGAAAAAGATATCGAAGGCCTTGGAGCGATTGATGATGGACCACAAATGGAAGAGCGTGGGGAAGATATCGGCTGGCTGTGACTGAGGCTCGCTGAGTGGAGCGGGGTGACTCGGAAGTAGAGCATTCAAGACGCCTGCAACGATGAATGCGTTCGGCAGCTCGTTTACACTGAAGAATGGCAGAAACTCTTCCAACATTGCTCGACGCTCCGCGGGATCAAAGTATGTGTGCGCATGGGTGCACAGCTTGAGGAGTTGTTTGGCTGAGCGTTTTCGGTTGCTCTGATGCGCGGGAACCTCTGAGGGCAGAACCCAAGCCTTGATCTCGTTCCAGAGCGGCCTCCAGTCGAGCACAAGATCTTCACCCGGTTTCAAATAGTGGTTTTTCCTGCAAAAGTTGAATTAACACCTGATTAGTTAAAAAACGAACCAACGTACCTTGTTAAGGTGAGAACCATGCGCAAGAAGCGGTCCGAGGCTGTAGCATCTAAACCTGGTGCGAGTGAAAGGGAATAATAGAGCTTTGCCAGCTTTGCCCTCTGCTCTCTGGTCATCTCGAACTTGAGATTGAGCCAACCCTGAAGCTCTTTCGTCCAATGAAGAGCGCCTGGAGAGAAGTCCTCAGCCCGTATGGCAATGTAGAGCTGCTTAAGGATCCCTTGCAATGCAGCATCACGCTGGGCTTCCTCCTCGACTTCGAATGGGAGCTGGTTAAAATAGGCAAAGGTCCGAGGTCGATAACGCTTCTTGTCATCTTCGTCGGTCTTGGGGTAAGGAATGCCGGGGGATGTAGCTCGCGAAATGGGCTCGTATGGTTGGAAATTTGCCAGTAAGCTAGAACCAGTCGTGGGTGGCATCGAACCGTGGGAGCCCGAAGGGCGAGGTCCGATATTCTCATCCATGACGGTCGCAACGTTGAATAATGCGTATGAGCGCTAAACGATGCGGTCAATCCGAATATCGTCGCCGGCTCTCGTGGCGAATGCTTTACAGCAGAGCGGGAGCTAGCTCAGCTCAGAGCGCAGCGCGAAGCTCCCAGCGGTTATTCAATCGGAAGGTGGGGCGAAGTACGGATGCGCATTGAGATGTGCTCAAGTCGGAAATGCAATCAACAAATAAATCGTATGGCGACCTGGCCAGATAAAATGCGGGTGGGAAGATATTGTATGTAAAGACCAAGAGTTGAAGAGGGGAGAACGTGGAGGGACCAACGGGGCGACCGTCAGTGATGATGGATGATGCCAGCAGCAGCAGCCTGGCCGATACCTACAGTACCTACCTGGGTAAGGTACTCACTCAGAGCTCTCCATCCAATGGATCCGTTTTTTTCTGGGGCAGGTTGGTCCCTCTATCACCATCACTCAAATACTCGGTACTGTAACTTAATTACAGTCACTGGTCACGATTCACTTTAACGCCGGAATTGTAGATTTTATCGGGTGTGAATCGATGCTATCTGAGTACTGTAGGTAGGTAGGTGTAGATGCAGTATACGGCAGAAAACCCCGCTTGACCTTGCGCTGTCATAAGCAGTTTGGTTATTTCAACGACCATCTAAAATTACCCTATCCCGTCCCTCGAAGTTTGTTGCTTTTGTATCGGCTGGTGCACCCGTGGCGAGTTTGTTTAACCGGGTCAGTTCTCGCTCGCATGACCAAACGCCAACACTTTGATAAACGCATTCTTGTGCTATTGTAATACTGATATTCGTTGACGTAGGCCACAACTACTCGAGCGCAGGTCACCAGACTACCAGTGCCAGTAACTGGAATTGGCGTACTGAAGGCAGCGGTGCACCGTCATTTACAGTGCGTCATTCTAAGATGCCTTTCATACATTGTAGCTCGCATCCTGTGTCTCATGAATGATCAGATGCTCATGTCTAATAGCTTCATTCTGTTCTCTCTAAAGCTGCACACGATAGGTACGCAAGCTTGGCTTGCCTATCTAGCATCCACGCATATGTTGTAAATTGCGGAGTTTGCTCATTCTTACGGCTGCGTTTCTCCGCCGCTGCCTACGGCTCGCTGTCAGATGCGCTGAAGACTCTGCTTGCGCATCGACAGGTTCGTCGAAGCATGTCTACTGATATAGCCAACTTGCATGGAAACCCTCTTCTGGGGAAGCATTCCAGCCAACCTGATCCCGGGCCTCGAGTTTCTGTGCGGCCGTTCCATTCCGGAGGTGTGGAGGTCCTGGCTCCACTCCGCCGTGTGTTGCGGCTCGGATTCCCCCGGTTCACGGATGGAACTTCCGGCTTTAGAGTTTATATACCCAGATAGGTAGTGAGCTGTGACTGCACAGAGAACGAAAAGTCTAGCGTTGCCTGACGATGTAATACAATCCTGTTTAGGACATGGCTATATTAATATTACAGCCACCATGTTAGGTGGGTTAATATTCAGATTTATATCTAAGAGCATCTTCAACCTGTACATGGGAGTTGCTTCTTCGGCGGAAGATCTTATCCGCAAACTGTCGCATACTGATGCTAACACGCCGTGTTGGCGGCTTTTCCACCTTAAGATCAAGGTTCTCGATTGATGGCCTTCCGTCCTCGCTGACACGAGGGACAACGAATCTCTTGACAAACCCAGCGTTGGAAGAAACTGACCTTCGGCGCGCAGGCAAGTCCGACGCTGAACCATCCAAAGAACTGCCTGCCGGACTTGTGTTGATATGTGGTGATTGGTGAGAAGGGTTGACGAGAGATAGACATGGACGAGCGGGGAACGTTTGAGCTCTCTGCGGGCCGCTATTGCTCAGTGTACGTTTCTGCAACGTCGTTGGTACTCTGCATATTCCTGAAGCTGGCCATCCGCTTTGTCGGAGATTGACCCAGGATGCAGTTGCCACCATTAATAACTTGATGTCGTCAGGCACAGCCTTGGTTAACCGTGATTGGATTTCGGGTGGATTTGATACGATCCAGTCGCTGGCAAGCTTAGAATCCAGTGGTGTGTTTCGGGTAGGAGGATAGCGACCACTCGAGGTGGACATGGTATTATAGGTATCAAAGACGTCCAGCGTATTTGACATGAGAGAACCCATTATAGGATGCCTTCGCGTATCGGGATGTATCATACTAAATGTCCATTTGACTTCTGCCGGCAATGGGCTAGCTGGGGGTGTCTGCTCGCCGTTGGTCCTGGGCATTGGAGACGTTGGCGTCGACGTTTTCTTGACCCATCGTGCCGTGCTAATTCGGCCTCGCTCATCAACCCCGATAAATTCATAAGAGCCGTTGGCCATTAAGCTCGACTCCCAAGTCGAACCGTCCTCCATTACAATCTCTGTTGAGTCATCACCTATTTGCGAAAGGGGACTAATAACTGCAACAACATCCCTCTGATCCAGCGAATCTTCGGCATCTAGAGAACCTGGAGATGCTGGTGTATCATAATCCTCACTGCGGACAATGAGAAGATCGTTTGGGCCGAGAACAGGCTTGGTGCGGAACAGATAGGGACAGCGCTTCGCCATCCGAGGAACGATTTGAGAGCCTGAGATAAGACTTGAGGGGATCACATCAAACGCTGGAACAGGCCGCTTCTCGCTGAGCTCTTGTAGCTGAAGAAGCAACCGTGGGCGGAGCTGGACCAGTCGACGTTGCTTGGCCCCTGGTCGAGGGGCTGGGTGCGCAAGAAGAAACTGGGTTGACTTCCTAAAAGTGCGCTTCCGTCTCCTCCTTCGAGGCGTTGTAGAAGAGTCGCTGAGGTCGCTCACTTCTGAGCAGGCAACTGAGCCTTCATCTTCGCTCTGTGCTTCTGAAGGCGGTAGGTCATCATCAGTCTCGGGTTCGCGGAAGCGGACTGAAAGATCTCGTCGAGGCATGTATTCGGACATGGGCCTTGGCCGAGAGGTTCGACGAATTGGTGTTACTGTAGTCACTGAGGGCACCTTCTCATGATATGACACAGGCCGAGGTTGTGACGTTGGAGAGACAACTGCTGACATCGGTCTTGTTGTTGTGTCAGCGTCTGACTGTCGTCGCAGAGCAGATCGGAGAAGTGGTAATCGACCGGGAGTTTGTGGTCGTGTTGTCGAGTATTCGTGCCCGTGGAGGCTGGCACCAGCATGCAAGAACATTGCGACCAATCCAAAGCTGGGTCGAGCTCATGCAAAGCTCGATTTAGTAGTAGTATGTTTTTGGTTTCGAAAGAAGGCCAAGTCTGCTGTCAAATAGGGCTGCGTGGCGACGGGTAATGAACAACAAAGAAACTCGACGTGGTGAGGCCGACTAAAGATTATATCTGTTCTGGCGGTTGAAGAAGCCGAATACGCAACGATGGTACAAGGCGTGATCGAGCAATGAAGCAACCGATCTGGTGTGAAGTCAAGCCGGGGAGATATGGTTCGATGGGACCAGGATGTTCGAGATGGGATGATACGAAATAAATCGACCCGCCGTGGAAGCCAGCACTTGGACAATACACACGAATTGGCAGATGAAGGGCTGTTGAACAAGGTATCAAGAGGCGCAAGCTGATTTTATATCGCCGGGGGAGGTATAGTACAGTAGAGCAAAGTTTGTAAGAGGATAGTGGTAAGAGGAAGACCGTGTGCGACTTGGTGACTGATGTGACGAAAACTGGTCGTGTGGGTTCTAGGATAGTTTAAGGTCAGCCTTGAATGGAGCGGTCACCGCCAAGAAATGATGTATGTGAGCCCTGGTAAAAAAGAAGCTGTATCCGTAAGGCGTTATGGTCCCATGGGTTAGGGTAAAGATTAGACGGTCAAGGGTGGAAGTGGTGGAAGATGCTCGGTTGTATATCAAGGCCAGACGCGACCATGAGCAGATCCAAGGGGCGTCAGGTCAGGACAAGAATAGCCAAAGGCACCAAGCTGGGGTAAGCAATAGCTTGTCCGGCACTCCCACGGCTGACATGGCATGGCCGTTGAGAGCCAGGGATAGGGCGGTCAAGCCGCCCAGGCACAGCTCAACGAAGCCGCAGAACTCGATCAGCTAATCAAGAAATGACCAGGGATTAAAGGCGCGGCGCCGGGGAGCAAGCAGGCCGCAGACACGCGAAGGCAGGGGTGAAAACGTAGACGACTTACATATTAGTGCGTGTGCAGAATCGAAAACCGTTGAGTCTGGTGATGGGAAATGCGAGGCTGGGAGATGAGATGAAGAGAAATGAGGGAAAGGAGAGAAGGAAAGGATGGTAAGATGAATGGGAATGAGGCCGCCCTGTGATCGGCGGATTGGTCAAGGTAATATTTAATTAGAAGGTGGTGACCTCAAGCTGCTACCCAAAGGTGATGGTTCTCTTAATTGGAGGCTCCCAAGGTTTTGCTTTTGTGTACCGATACCTTGGCCTAGGTTTAGACCGGCTGGCTGGTTCCCCAGGTTAATTCCTGTTTTAGAAACGAGTTGTCGTGAAGTTTATTTGATGCTGTAAGCTTCTAAGGTTATTCCCCTGTTACGTCTTCGTCGCGTGCTGGCTCAAGATTGTGTCACCCGGTTAGGTATGACAGTTCTCCTAGAGAAGCTCAAGGTGCCAAGGGGGTTCGAGACATCAGCTGGTGAAAGGAGACTATTCTTATTCGATGCCCTTACTCTAGGTAGTCAAGCACAATCTTATCGTGGAGCCAGCAGTGTCAGCCAGCCTTAACTGGTCAAGAAAGCATGGGATGAATTTTTCTTCTTCTTGTGCCTTCTTCTCCCGTGTGTTCCAGTTCGTTCTCGATATTAGCGAGGTGGGGGAGCGGGTCACAGACATGGACGAGGCCGATACATCAAAGACGCTAACACATACAGGTACAAGATTGCACTGAGAGGCAGAATACGTAGTAAGAAATTGTCCAGAGCTGTTCCAAGAATAAGCTCTGAAGATACTTAAAACGTTGCCCGTACAGCCGGAACACCATGTGAAGGCACATCGTCAGGCCCATTCAATCAATGCAATGCAAGCTGCGGAACCTCCCGCAAAAAGACGGGTCCAAGGTCCAAGGAGCTGTATTGGATGCAGCCCAGACAGCCCGACCCGAACACGAGAAGGGCTGGATGGCCGATCAACTTTTAATGAGACATGCAAACAGCATGATTCAAGGCCCGTGAGCATTTCTTGGTTTGCCAAAACGGTCTAGCCTAACAGTTCCCCGTAGAGCCGGAACGTCGGGGTGGAGGCTAGACTGCTTATAGCGCCACCACCTGCATTCGATCGTGTGCGTTTTTAGCGGTCAGACATGTTGTCCACCGACCACGACTCACTTGGCATTGTGATCGCCGCAAGTCGCTTAGTATGTACAGCATCTCCTTGTACGATTAGCGAGTTAGAGTCTCCTGTATATGATATCCGACTGTCGAGCTCTTCCATATTCTGCCTGTACTACCACAACCTTCACGACTATTCGGGCAATCCTGACTATTGTAAAGCCTTTGGCACCAAAAAGGCTTGAAGAGGAGTCGAGTTGTCAACTATGCAACTAAAAAGGATTTTGCTGGCTGCAGATTACAAGGGTGCTATAGTAGGCGATGTACACACAAACATCCATCGTCTGGATCGTGCATATATCACCAACTCAGGACTGCAGACCGCTTGTCTGACACTGAAACGAACCAATTGGTAAATGACAACTACAAACACCGTTTTTAATGGTCTGGTTTATTGTGTTATTGCTCTTTGCTTAAGCTGATATTCGGAACTAACACGGATTGTTTTTACAACTTCGCGCCACCTCACTTTGCTGAGGTGCTTGAAGATAAGACCAGAAGCTGACAATTAATCGCAACGAGAGACAACTTTGTCGATTACACCGACGTGCAGAGTAGCGCCCGACATGGGGCATTCGCTGTTATTCTACCTGTTTTTCTCAGATGGATGTTACTCAAACTATCTTCAGACTACGAGCCTTACCGGGCAAACACTTGTTAGATCTGATATTCAAGAATGTCTATTTCCGGGCCCTATGATGAGACCGGTCGGCATTACAAATACCGGACAAGATCTCGGCCGTCGGCAAATGCTTCTTGCCCGGCCTTGTTGAGCCTCACGGATGTTTCGGTACAAATACACGGGGTCATGAGCCCATCAGCTCCATACGCTACTATTACCTGGTTTTCATCCGGGAGCCTCGGGACGTGTATGTCAGAAGATTTGTAAACGGCATCGTTTTCTCATAGGGTAGCATTCGATTTGAAGCTCCCTCGGCTCTAATGCAGCCCTACTCATTAGCGTGCGTCTGGTTCCGGGTGGACACCCGGCTTCACAGACATGTCAACAGTTAACATCACTGTATTTAAAGTAAGTACTAGATAAAATGAACAAGCCCAAGTATCCCCCTTCATCTCATGCACGTATCATACGCCGAAGAGAGACCACCACACTCAGAAATAGCTGGGCTCCAAGCACTTTTATCATCAGACTGAGATGCCACCGACAAAGATTCCCAAGGCGAACTAGAATCCTCGGCGGATGTTGAATCGCACATGGGGATGGGTATCGATAACGAATTGTCGAAGGAGGTATCTATTCTGATGGATGGTATCGATGGCACTGTCAATGCGCGATTACGCATGCCATTTGGGAATTGCTGCGGCGGTGCTGGAGGTGTCAGCACGTAAGCAGTCCCGAGCACATCCTGAGGTTGCTGTAAGTAAGCTGGGTTAAAGTCGCTCCAGGATGGATGTTGACTTGGAGGTGCGGATCTGGATGTTTGTGGAGCTGCTTCTGTAAGATATTAGTCGTGTTCTTCCAGGTCATCAAGTCAAGATAACTCACCAATTTCATCAACAAGACCCAGGGACTTGAGCGCATCAACTCCCAACTCAACACTGAAGCGTCGATCTTGGAGTTTGCCGAGACGTATGTGCAGCTGCTGCTGGACGCTTCCAATTGTTTCTACATCAACCACGTCCAGCACACACCAATGTTTGGCGTCCCTCCATCTCGGCTTGGGCACCGGACGTATCTTGACGCCCCAGTTGCGTGCAAAATCATCGTCGACGACACTCAACGGACGATTGAGATAGCACTTGGCGATGCATGGCACCTCAGTTGTTTGGGTCCTGAGGGTGATGCGTATTATTTGACCGTCCTTGATATGTGCTGACTGAGTTCTTTGAACACTCCGCAGGGTCTGTGTCGGGAACCAGCTGGGCGTAGACGGCTGTGAGGGTGACTGTCCCTGGCTAGAAGGTTCATCGTCAGTGAAGACGGCTGACTCGTCAATGGGCAGTTGAGAAAAGGGCAGAGTGTCCGACTGAAGGCCAGGGAATGGAAAAGCCATTGAAGACTCGGGCTGTGCCGACTGGTCTTGGGTGTCAAAGATATTCCCAGCTGTGCCGCCCTTTATGCCTTGGGTCAAGGTCCCAGTGACAGGAGACCTAGTAGAAGAGCTGCTTCGACGTCTTGTTCGATTCTTGGTTATTGGGCTAAGCGTTGTTGGTGATCGAGAGCGGGTTGAGGCCTGTTTGAAAGTGTCTCCGATCACGCTCAACTTCAAGCGCCCAGGTCGCTCGGCCGAAGCCGGGTTTCGTTGTCGATTCGGCGGTACCATAGCTTCTGGGCTGTTGATAGATGGATAAAAGGCAGAGAACAACAAAGTTATTTGCCGCTACCAGGCAACGAAATAAGTGCTTTTATAAAAGACGTAGAAGTGGCCGAGCTGGTTTGACCTTGAGCGTGAAATTGGTAGGATGAACTGATATTGTGGCAGCTCAGATTCGGAACTGGATTTAAGTATCATTTGTTCCAAGATTTCGTACTTAAATCAAAGCACCTCCGCCTGAATTCAGAATAACAACAGTCAGAGCAGCAATGTGCAAAGTGTTTATGTCCAGTCATTGAATTCAGTCAGGGATCAGCATGTTTCTGTACCCTAAGGCATAACAACCAACTGTCAGCCTTATAAGAGCCTTGAACAGTTTATCTGCAAAACAATGAAAACAAAGGCTTCTGAATGGTCTTTATTGCCGGTATCGGTTGCTGCACAGCCTCTGTTGACCAAGTCGAATGAGGCGGCTGTGCTGGTCACACTGAGATCAAAAGCCCCCCCTTGATAAACTGTGCAACCGAAACTGGCCACGCATGGTTGAAACTGTGCTGTTGCAACTGAAATGAGGCACAGCTTCAAATCACACTTACTCCTGCGCTTGCCTTTTCGCAATCCCAGCACTTTATGCTCGTATACAAAAGGCGACTGCATAAGTGGTTCAAATGCTTGCTGCGCCTCCATCGGCCATACCTTTCGGGCGTCAGGCTCTGACAAAGGGACTTCCAAGTAACAAAATGTGCACAAGATTATTGCTGCATGACAAGTATTATTCAATTCCATGCTCGCTTCATTCTCGTGTTGAGCCGCATATTGAATGGCATCGATGCCGCCCGTCGCCGAGTGAAAACATAAAAGATGTCGTGCTTCGAGTTCCAATTAATGGGTTTATCGCAAGTTTGTCAGCCTAAGACTTGCCATCTGAGCTGTTTCTATTGCTTCCTAGTTTCATTTCGGGGTTTGACTAGTTTTTACTTCTCGCGAGTTGTCAACTTCGAAGATACAAAGCAATCGTCTGAAGAAGCACTTAAAATTGAGCCCCCCGGCACATCGGATTCGTTACTAACATGGCTCCCAACGCCGTCTTCGGAATCTTGACCATATGCCGTCCAGTAAAAATAACAGACACCCCAGGAGATAGCGAGCAAAACTGCTGTAACTCCTTAGTCAAGGTATGACAAGCCTCCAGGTGTTATGCAAAGCTGACCTTTGCAAGAAGGTTCTCATCTCCGGTCATTCTTTTGCAGTACGAGGAAGCGTCTTTTCTATAAATCAGTGTCTGGAATCCCCCTCGAAAGGGAAATGCCACCGAAAGCAGTCGAAAAACCCTCCACGAAGGTCGAGCTGGGCAAGGTGTCAAGTGACTAAGGCCCAAACGCCATCTATCATTTATATACGATGCAAGAAGCCCCGGGGTCGCTCGACACATGCATGTCTAGCACAAGGCCAGTCTCAAGAAAAGGAACTGTCAGTAGATACTGATCCTACTGATGCCAAACCTGAGAACAATCAATACGTTTACAAAAGTCCCGGTCCAGTCACCGTGACTTTACGAGTAGAGGAATTGGAGGAGAAGATTGGCTGCTTGAGTATTGCTCATGAGGATAGACCCATAAGAGCTGTCAGCCCGGGTATTGAAGAAGCATACATGCAAGGAGAACCCTTAACTCCGCCAGATATTCAGTTCTCTGAAGACGGTGATATGGAAGATGACTACTGGACATGGGATCAGGATACCCAACAGTTCAGGCATTGGGACAGTGAGCTCGGGGAATGGGTATCTTTCCCCGAGAGGTTTGATTGATATAGCTTCATTGAGTACAGACTGAATATGCTATCGATCGTCGAATAGTCAGTACCATAAACTGGAGCTCATGCAGGTTCAATCGGTTACTATACGTTTTTGATCAATATAGCTAAATGCTCCACTCAGCTAAACAAAACACCACTGCCTTCTCTACATCCCAGACTCCATATCTGCTCAAGTGATCGCTCTTGCATAATCTCATCATAAACCTCTATCAATCTCCAACAGTCGAATTAAGCCTTGCTCTCGGGCTTGCCCGCAACAGTCTTTTCATCGGGCGAGAAGCTTAAACTGACGCTGTTCACACAATGACGCTCATCAGTAGGCGTGTCATAGCCCTCACCCTTAAACACATGTCCCAAGTGACCGCCGCAGTTGGCACAAACAATTTCTGTCCGCATCATGCCGAGAGTACGGTCCTCATGGCGGACGACGGCACCGGGGAGACTGTCAAAGTAGGCCGGCCAGCCGCAACCAGATTTGAACTTGTGGCTCGCCTTGTAGAGCGGTGTGTTGCAGCCCGCACAGGTGTAGACACCCTCCTCGGGATAGTGCTTATCAAATTTGCCAGAGCCAGGAGGCTCGGTGCCCTTTTCGCGGAGGATGCGGAATTGCTCTGTTGTTGTAAGTGAATTGCACGTCATGAATCAAAGAAGTTATACTAACCCTTATTGAGGACGGCCCGCCACTCGTCGTTTGAACGCTGATCAGGATAAGACATGTTGGATGAGTTCTTGGATGAGGTGCCAAATAGAGCTCCCAGTAGAGGAATGCCAGACATAGATCGAAGAGTAACTGGTCGAAGAGCTGAGTGTGAGGGCAGCGGAGGTCTCACACGGGTAATGTTTGAGAAAGTGTAGATGAGAGTCGATAGCAATGGAGAGAAGCGCATTGAGAGTAGAGTTGATGTGTGATTTATATGTGGTTCAAAGATCAGTCGGCATTCATGACCTTGGGGAGGTTATAAGCCTCGATCTTAGTGGCAACGAATGTGACAAATCATGAGTTGCGAGCTGTGGAATCAGAAAATAGTTGCATCATCAATTGCTTCGCACAGCCACACATTATATCAGCATACGCCCCGAGCTGTGCGCTGGCAGGGTTAGATTCCAGATATCCATGGATCTTGGTGATTATACCGCCATTGAAACTCAATTGCAGGGGATGAATTATAATTAATCTGTCTTTGGAATCTTTCTGAAACCTTGACTCCTGAGCCCGTTGAATTGTGGCTTAAGATGCAATCCATGCGAGTCAGCCTTGTAACGCAAAGCACTCTGCATGTATAGCGTGAATATTGAGGTAATATTTTGAGAGTATCTTTTGATTATCACAAGAAGCAATCGTCTACGTCTTGATTGCTTCATATTGGGCTGCAATCTTGAACCTAATAAAGCGGTGCAAAAGCATCGATCAAACTGTGGCTAGTGCACATGATATAAAGTAGCCGTCCCGCCAAACCCAGGGGCCAGGTACTTAGCACTACTAATTCCGCTGAGCGGGCAGCTAATGGAAACTAAAACACCAGCGACCTGACCACCTTGGCACCTCCCTATCAACCTCCATCCAATTCTAGGCACACCTTTTCGACTCCAGGTTGCCACTTTGCAACAACACTCGCCCAAAGAGCGGCTCTACGACCCGTTTCTCCTGAACCTCCCGATAATCAACTTTTACCCTGCGAGCTCTCCCATTATCGATATCACCATGTCTAGAAGAGCCCAGAACCCCGCCGCTGAGCGGGCGGCGCAAAACCAAGCTACCATCAAGAGCCTCCTCAAGCTGGAGGCTAACAAGGTCTGCTCTGATTGCAAAAAGAACAAGCGTATGTTGCAGCTCTCGAGTTGGGTATTGTGTCCGTGCTGACTTGTCTAGATCCTCGATGGGCCAGTTGGAATCTCGGCGTCTTTATTTGTATCCGATGCTCGGGCATCCATCGTGGCATGGGTACTCACATCAGCCGAGTCAAGTCCGTCGACCTCGATTCCTGGACCGACGAACAGCTTCAAAGCATTCTGAGATGGGGCAATGCCCGCGCCAACAAGTACTGGGAGGCCAAACTTGCGCCCGGCCACGCACCTTCTGAAGCCAAGATCGAGAACTTTATCCGAACAAAGTACGAACTGAAGCGATGGGTCATGGATGGTCCTATGCCCGATCCTGAGACGTTGGATGTCGACGGAGATGATGATGTGCCTCTGAGCTTGGTCAAGGAGAAGCAGGTTATAGAGCGCAAGGAGTCTCTCAGAAAGGCCTCCTTGCCAAACTCACAAGCAGCACCAAAGCCTGTCTCTGCGCCTCAGGGAGATCTTATCGGAGGAGATCCTGTTCCTGTGCGGTCGAGCAGCGCTGCTCCTCAGGCGGCCAAGGTCGCCCCCAAAGCCGAACCCGCTCCCCCGAGGGCAACGAGCACAAAGGACTCGCTGCTTGGACTCGATCTCTTTGGCGAGCCTGCAGCTCCTCCACGACCAGCTAGCACTACTGGTACCGCACCGAGCGGTCAGTCGCGTCCCGATCTGAAGCAGTCTATCCTGTCTCTATATGCATCTGCACCTCGGCCACAGGCTCAGGCTCAACCGCAGCAACCGTCATCTGCAGGGGGTTTTGGCGGTCTCGCTTCTCCCACTATGAGCCACCAATCCCAAGGCTCGGTTGGCGGCTTCAATGATGCCTTCAGCAGCCTCAGCATCTCGAATGCGTCCAAGCCTGCAGCTCCCGACCCCTTTGCCAACCTTGGCTCTGCCAGTCGAACCACGTCTAGCAGCAATGCCTTTGGTGGCCTAGGAGGGGGCAGCTTCTTTGATAGCAAGCCCTCTCAGCCCGCAGCTCCCTCTCACCAGCAACAGCCTTCTAACTTTTCCAACTTTGGCGGCTTTTCCTCCCCGGCGCCTGCTCCCGCTCCCGCTGCGTCCAAGCCTGCTCAGTCCTCTGCTATGGGTGATCTCTTCGATCTTTCTGCACCCGTGGCCACATCTCCTCCTCCACAACAACCCACCACCGCTTCCACCAGTTCTGTCTTTAATCTGTCATCTCCTCAAAGCCCTCCTGCTGCCCCTGCGGCTACCATCACATCCACAACCGCGACTAGCTCTCTTGGCGGTTTCTCTGGCGCCGATGTCTGGGGCGGAGGCGAATGGGGAGCTTCGACTGCTCCCGCACCCGCCTCTATGAAAGCCCCTGAACCACCAAAGCCTGCAACCAACGACTTTGGCTGGGGTAGCTCGGGAGGCGCTTTTGCCAGCACCCCCATAGTTCCTGGAGCATCAGGCGGTTTCAACCCAATCTCATCACCCAAGGTATCGGCCGATGAGGAGTTTGGAGGATGGACGAGCAGCGGGCCAGCTGCCACTGGTAGTCAAGCGAAGCCTAGTGGTAGCTTTGGCGGGGACGACGACTTATTCTCCAACGTGTGGCAGTAGTTGAATTTGGAAACATGGAATGCGGTTTTCGGGGGTGTTTCTATAAAATGATTGTAGGCATGTTTGGGCGTTTGCATGTTAGGAGTCATGTAGATGCGAAATGGGGATGGCTTAAATTGTATGACCATTACGATGCTGATCTGCGTGATGAAGCAATGTGAATGTATTCAGATAACGCCGGCCCAACGCTGTAAAAACAGTAAACTCTGCAGGGGAATAGCCTCTCAGCCTGCTAGTTGTAGATACTTGGGTGTCGTCTGGCCACCGCCCTGGCTCGTCCTCCCATTCGAACGGCAACCATGTAACCATGTATTATAACATTTCCGGATCCAACATATACGCCATGCGCTCCAAACGCTTAGAACAACAGTTTTGCGCCATAGAACAGCACCAGGAAGACGGCAATGACAATGCCGGATAGTTTGAGAATAGCGACACGGTTGCCGGATGCGGCCATGCGAGTTAATCGGCCGGCGGAGCCTTTCATCTGCGTGGTCATGGAGGAGAAGGTATCGGACTAATAGAAAGATCAGTTGCTGTCGAGAGGGTATTGATTGACTGGCGAGGGCGGACGGACGGTGTTGTCGATGACATCCTGAGCACGGGCGTTGTCGTAGATGTCGACTGTGACGCCGCGCAGGGCAGAGACTTTTGCGGAGAGCTCGTCAAGGCGAGCATTGTTCTGGCGCTCTCGTTCGTAGGCTTCGGACATGGTGATCGGAGGACGAAGATAGGCGAAGGGGATGGTCGAGAACAGGGGCTTTCGTCGGGGCCAGGCGCTGAACAACGGCGGAACGGTGTGTGTTCTTGTTTTCTTTGTCGCGTTAAAGAGTTGAAATACTATGTCTTGCGTTTCCGATCGTCTACTCAAAAGTCAAATGCCAAGTCTGAAAGGGGTCGTTTCCAACTCAAAGGTCCAGACGGTCATAACGGACTCCTGCTTTCGGTTCCAGATTGGACGGAGTCCGCCACGCGCTGCGGGTTCAAGGGTACGTACTTGATCGTCGCACCGCCACATGTTGAATTTATCAGCCACTCGACACGAACGAGAGATTTCTCCGCTAAAAAGACAAGCTAATAAGGCCTGTGAACAATGGTTGGGCAGCTACGGAATAGTCTCTAGCTGGGCTTGCCTACTTGTTATTCACAGTGACGTTAATTGAACTGCGCCACATGAAGCTTTCCCCATTTGTGCCTCAACTTTGCCTGCATATTCTCTACCTTAACCTACCCATAGTAAACCCCAACCTTTTATAAACCAAGTGTATACCTACTATTATATATCTTGTCGATCTTGCAACAGCCGTACGAGAATAAAATACCTTCGTTCGGTGACATTCTACGCCCCAGGCCAAGCAATCATCGAGGCGCAGCATTAACTTGACTTGTCTGGTGACGACGACGCAACCCGAGCTATCAACCCCACCCACTCGCCCTTGTTCACGTCGGGTCGGGTCTGGTCTGTACAAGGTGAGAGCTTCTTGGCTCTATCAACCCCAGACCTCGAGAAAATATTCTCTCTTTCTATATATCTTATCCTTTACCTGATACCCCAGAGACTCGAGTAAACCGTCCCAGCACAATATGGGCATCAACAACCCCCTCCCGTCGTCTATGGCGTGTAAGTCGCTTCCCCATTGCGCACAGGTACTATGATCGCGCATCATGGACCACTCCACCACACAAACACCCCTCTGTTAATTGATTGCGAGACATGGCTAACACAATTTTTTGCGATAGCGGAATGCAAGAAATGCGGCAAGATCCTGACGTCGTTTATCAATCCTCGCCAGTCTTTCGGTCCTGACAAGGTCATTCCCCCCGCAATACTCGAAAACGCAAAAGGCCTCGCAGTCATCACTGTTCTCAAGGCCGGCTTCCTCGGCTCAGGTCGTTTCGGCAGTGGTCTCGTCGTCGCCCGACTTCCCGACGGCTCCTGGAGTGCTCCCAGTGCTATTGCGACCGCCGGCGCTGGCTTTGGTGGCCAGATTGGTTTCGAATTGACTGATTTTGTCTTTATTCTCAACGACTCTAGTGCTGTGCGAACATTTGCTCAGGCTGGTTCTCTGACGCTTGGTGGCAATGTTTCCCTAGCAGCTGGTCCAGTCGGTCGCAACGCCGAAGCCGCCGGCGCTGCTTCGCTCAAGGGCGTCGCCGGAATCTTCAGTTATTCCAAGACCAAGGGTCTCTTTGCTGGCGTGTCCCTCGAGGGATCCGCCATCATTGAGCGTCGCGATGCCAACGAGAAGATGTACGGCCAGCGTTACACGGCGCAACAGCTCTTGACCGGCTCTGTGCGGCCGCCTCCTCAGGCCGCGCCTCTCATGAACATTCTCAACTCGCGCATCTTTAGCGGCATGCGATCTGGCGCTACCGACGACGCCATGTACAATGACATCCCTGTATACGACGAGCAGCATGACGACGTTGTCTGGAATGGCCGTCGAGGATCTGCATTCGGCGAGGGCGTACAGCGCGATCGCACAGGCTCAGGCACATACGACGGTGGTTTCGGAAGACCACAGCGGTCGACCACATGGCAAGACGATGTGTACGATAGACAAGGCGGTTACGGCGGGCAAGGCGGGCTCTCGCGCTCCAACACCTTTGCCAGCCGCGGTACGGCCAATGATGATTACGTTTATAGAGACAGCCCAGGAGGCGGCTTTGGCGCAGAGAAGAAGGCTGGTCCTGGACGACCCGCGGCTCCTAAGCCCAATTTCGGTGCGAAACAAGCGATGCTTAAGAAGAACGAGGCAGTTGCCGTGTACAACTTTGACGCCGATCAACCGGGAGATCTCGGCTTCAAGAAGGGCGAGGTCATCACGATCTTGAAGCGAACTGAGAGCGACAACGACTGGTGGTGCGTATTTAAAGTCTCTTTAGCTTGCATACACATACTGACATTCCATAGGACCGGCCAGATTGGCACGAGAACGGGCATCTTCCCAAGCAACTACGTCAAGATGAAGGAGTAACGGCTGTTGTCTTTGTATCAATTTAAATACCCTCTAGGCAGTTTTTGGATGGATGACTTTGAACACACTGGACTTTTGTTTACCTGCCCCTATCTTGAAACTCAGCGATTCCCAAAGACTGTAACATTATGCATACAACAAGGGAGAGTAACTTGAGAAAGTCAAAGAGACTATATATGTGCTATCATACTCGCGTTGCGCATACGGAGTTTGACTAGGCATTTGACTTTCGAATTGATATTTCACTGCAGTTGTTGGTATATTACCCATTTTTCCATGGAACTTTTACTAGGCTTAAGTCATTGCAGGCCTAGAAATGTTACAGTTATACGATTTACAGTGTTTACATCACGAAGTGGCTTGGCAAGGGCTGGTAGGACTCAGAATGTTGCGAGGACGATGGAAAACACGGCACACATGACAGGAAGACATGGATGGGCGAGAGGTTATCGATAAACGCTACAATCGCCAGTATCAGATGTTGATCTCTTGTCTGTGAGTTGATACCTGCTAAAGAGGTGTCTGTAAACCAACTAGGTAGATAATCATGGCTTTTCGGTAACCCTGGACAAAATGAATGTGACGATGATGCTTAGTAGAGATGTCCTTTCGGATGCTTCACCACTTGAGCTTAGACTCTACACAGAATGGCAAGTCGTAGCTCAAGTTCATGGCCATTTATAAAAAATCTTATTCGTCATTTTAATATCAAAACTCCAAGTTCATTCAGTATGCCTGTACTCAGGTCGATGTGACATGGCAAGATATCCGTAAACTCCTTAAACTATCAGTAAAAGCCTCAAACAATCGGTAAGCATATCAAATTATCCGCCAGCTCCTTTGCTAACCTGCATAATGGTCTGCCAGGCGTAACGTATGTAGTGTCGTAAAATAACTAGCAGCGGCGTACGGCTTTGGCCTTGTGGTCGGCGATCAGGTAGCGCTGCTTTTCCATGCGCTTGTCTTCGTCGATTCGCCATTGCATGCGAACCTTCTCGGTAAGAGTCAAGGGCGCCTTGACAGTTCGAGTTGTTCGAAGCACCTTGCGAACAAGATGCCAGACTGTTTCGCTTCGAGTCTTCTTGGCTCGAATAACATCGAACGTTTCGGCCAGGGCGGTTCCTCGAAGAACGACGCGCTTCACCTCCTTCATGCGTTTCGCTACTTCTTTACGTATTCGTCGGATTCTGAGAGGTTCGGCATCGGTGGTGTCGATGAGACGACTAACCACCATAAGGTGATTACCTCTATTCTCTCCCCATTCGAGGACATGTTGGGCACCCTGCTCCTCGATGGTGCTCCAGAAGTGCCGGGTGTCATTGTCTCTGACCTCACTGACATTAGGAAGATCAAGACCCTTTTCGATGTCGACTCCAGAAAATCGTGTTGATAAAATAGACTCAGGGGAGGACACAGGAGAGTCGGTGTTCGGCTCGGTACCCAAGTTGCTGAGCATGCTTGTGTCGGATACTGACATTGTGATGGCTTTCTTAGTTGAAGTCAACGGTTTCAAGATGCACGGCGGGACTCCAAGAGATGATAAAGTATAATAAGGTAGGGTTGTTATAATATCTTTGATTAAATAGGGAAGCAGGGGATGCGATGTTGTAAGAAGGTTGGTAGGAGAGAGGAATCAGGAAACGAAGATTTATGAGTGTGGATATATGCAAACAATGGAATCACAATGAACAGTTCTTGTCAGTCGTCTGATTTTATTCATTCTCGTTCTGTATTTGGGACTGTCAACTCTCTGCTAGGTCAGAGGGGGGCTCATCCCTCCAGCAGTGACACTGCCAGCCGTGTGAAGCTTTGACAGCCAAAACTCCCTACGCTTCTTCCATAGCTGATCCAAGTAGAACTCTGCGTACAGCTTCTTGTCACCACCATTGGTAGCGTCTGCCTCATACTGCTCGAAAATAGTTGAAGTTGCTTGGTCCAAATCCTTCAATGTCTCATAGTCAGTGACAAGAACTTGTGATAGAGCATTGACGTCCAACAATTTAGGCCCTAACTTCAAAGAGTCCGAAGAACTGTTCAAAGTATCTCGGTCTCTTATTATATCTGTTTGACATTCTACATTTCTGTATACTTTCGCTTTTGGCTTCGTAGCGAATTTGGTCATAGACCTAATATCTAGATTTGGGCCTCGCTCTTCTTGGGCCGCGTTCGTAGAATAAGAATAAACATCTGAATTTTTGGGTGCCACTCTTGCTGCACAAGGTCGTTGTTCAGATTTGGATGGAGTGTACGCCGAATTGGTAGATTGAACGTTTGTTTCGTCGATCTTTCTTGCTTTCGCAGCTGGAGTGACCAAACTTCTTGATCTTTTTGGCATTGGACGTTTGATGGCCTTGCTTAGAACATCATACTCAGCTCCGTTATTTTCATCTGAGATGGCTCTCTTCTTCTTCGACTCAAAGGGTAGCTTTCGTGGCCTAGGCATTAGGTTGCGGTAGTCATGGAGATCCCCTTGAGGTGGCAGCAGATGGTACGATTTGGGCGAAGAGTCGGTTTCAAAGGCCGTGTCGAACTTGGAAGTATCGCTAGCAAACATGTGAGATCGTTCAGGGGCGCTTGCACTAGGCAATGCTTCAGAGTTGATATGTACCACAAAGTTTTGGGAGTTAAAGTGAGTGGCGGCACTCTCGTGGGATTGTGATGCAGTATTCTCTTCCAACATCTGTGTTGGAGATAGTCTTGGACTGAATGACTGCCTCAAAGGCGAACCTACGCGGGGGGTGTGCAACTGGAAGTTTCCCCGTCCAAGGAACATATTGTAAGGATTTAACTGTAGCCCAAATGGTACATCTCCCGGTATCTGATGTCCAATTGGAGAAGATTGCATGGGAAGAGACTGCGTTCTTTGTACGTACGAGACTTCGGGATTGGGTATTGATGATAGTGGTATGCCTTGAAGGGGGGTGTTCAGCGTTCCGATAAACGGGAAGCTAGATTGAGGTCTGTACATGGGCGCATTATCATTGTAGGGAGACAAGTACGGAAGAGGCGTGATTGACGAGAGCCGTGGCCCAAGATCCAGAGTGGTATCGGAAGCCGCAAGGAGAGATGTCGGTATGGCTTCACTAACATGAAACCCGGCCTTCTGCAGTAGACATACAGCAACGCTGAAGTCTCTTTTCACCTCGAACTGCGCGAGAATTGCTTGTGACTTGCTGGGAGCGTGAACACACATTCGATTGGCGTGCTTGTTGATAGTGACAACATCATTAGGAGCCTGCGATTGTCCCCCTGTTTCGCTGAGCCGAAGGGAAATCTAATTCATTAGCAACTTATGATGGCCCATCGCTGGATGAGCATACCACTTGCTGCGTTCCTCGGCGAATCAAAATAACTAATGCGCCTGTTTCTGCATCAATTGACCTTTCGCCTTCAATCGTCAAGGTAAAGAGGTTATACGGGTGGGAGGAGTTATAAGCTTTCGAAGATGCTCCATCACGGATTTCTAGGTATATAAGTGGGCAACTGGATACTGGAGTTGGAGGTCCGGGCATGATTGAACAAGAGACGAACACTTGAGCGAACAGAAGAGTGAGTTGATGAACATTAGAAGAGGTGGATATGAGTTTCTAAGGTCGTCTCGCAGACCACATGATTCATCTTGAGAAGGATTTCTGCCCAAGGTAGGTACCAAGATAATCACTCAATTGAACCTCCCTGAATAGCATTTAATGACTTTACTGCTCATAGGCAGTCGCAACTTTGGGGCAGGAGCGTATGAGGTTGAAAAGGAAGAATGCCGATTGGCTGGCTTGACAAGTGAGTCACGTGGAGATAAGCCAGATTGGTTCTCAGCCGAAACTTCGACGCGCCGCGCCAACGTAAACTATCGCTGAGCGACCCATGCGATTCGAGAGCACCAATCGTGGACCTGATCTGGCTGCATTCACCCACGACATCACCAATATCAACCAATTAATCAACAAGGGTGTTTTTCCCAAGTATCTACTTCTCGCATGGGCGCGCCCGTTCATACCTAGGTGATTTTCTTCACTGCGCGACGCCCAACGAAGTTTGACGGCCCAAGACCATCCTTTGTTCGTGACCGCGCACCCTTTGTATCCTGTACCCATCCGACGTTCGCCAGCACTTGATTCGATCCCTCACGATGGCCCCCGTTCGCAACGAGGTGCCGCCGCACACGATAGACCGCACTCCCGAGTATGAGGATTTCATGACACGACTCCGCGACTATCATACCAAGCGAGGCACGACGCTTGACCCAGAACCAAAGGTCGGCGCAACACATCTAGATCTGTTCAAGGTCTTCAACCACGTTGTTGAGAGTGGTGGCTATGATAAGATATCTGAGGAGAAGCTCGCCTGGCGTCGCATGGCCTCTGAGCTTGGCATATACTCCAATAACGAAGCCTCAACTGCTTTCTCGCTCAAGGAGAAATTCTATAAGAATCTCGCTGCATTCGAAATCAGTACCGTCCATGGCAAAGAACCACCGCCAAAAGAAATCCTAGAGGACGTGACAGCCAAGGGTGCTGGCTTGTTGTCGCGTACGGTAGAAAACTTTGGCCCCAAGGGGCGAAATGTTGGTGCCACAGACTCGGCGGCCTCGGGAGATGACGGTACACCCGTCCGCGAAAGACCTGTTCCCGATGCCTCTGCCAGTGCGCGCGCATCCAGAGGTCTACGTGAGGCGCCTCCCCAACGCGTTATTTTCCAACCAGACACTGGACCTACGCGAACAACTCGACATTCGTCTGCTCATCATGCGAGTAGCACGAACTCGCCAGCCGCCAACCCTCCTCAGACTCCTTCACATCATCCGAACATGCCTGTGCCTCAGCAGCACCAACATCAGCAGCACCAGCAGCAGAGCTATCAGGCGAATCGCGGTCCCTCAATTCTCCATCACCCCCCTAATCCCGAAAACACCTCCAATCTAGTAACTGCCTATCAACCTCGGTTCTCTAAACCCCTGCAGCTTCGGGCAGTAGCAACACCAAGTAGTGCACCCAATGAGTTCCAAAAACCAAGACCGCTTGCCCGCCTGGATCCCCGTCAACCGCTGCAGCCTGGCAGTAAGTGTACCCTATGACACATTTTAACATAGACTGACGTTAGTAGCTGGCTTTGACGGCCCTAATATTTACGCACGATGTTTGAACTCTTTACGATCAAATATCCCAGCCGAACAAGCCTTTGCGCTCAATCATTTAGTTAAGATCTCATTTGAGCGCGGCGACAAGTACAAATTCGACTCCTTCCCAGGTCTTGCCGAAGGGTTGGTAGACAAAGCCTTGGAGATAGGGCAACTGTTTTACCACGTAAACTGGACTGTCTCTTGGAACTCTGGCAATGACTCTAGCGATCTTAGTGTCCTTGATGGAAACTACGGGACACCTGATATTCTAGAGAGGATCGAAAACCTCATCGAGAAGGATGTGCCTGATGTTCTTCAAACCGAGTCCTATGCAGACAACCTGGTTCTGATCACTGAAGCAGTCTTGACAATACGGAACATGGTCACACTCCCAGAGAACGCGCACAACATGTCCGACTTTCCACCTCTCAAGGATCTCATATGCATCATCTTGCATCTACCACAAAAGGACTCTCTCGTGGAATTGAAACATCTCATACTGGACATCACGGAGCAGCTGACACCATTCATGATTCTGGACTCGGAGGATCCGTTGTACAGGACTTTGTTAGCACAGATGACATCCGAAGATCGTGGCACCATTCTCACATCTCTTCGTGCGCTCGGTCGTATCTCGATGAACCTTGAGGCTATGAACAAGCTGGGCAACGTCCCCGGGCCCGTGCTTCAGCGAATCACTAGCTGGCTTTTGCTCAACGACGATGAGCTTATCGATGCCTGTCTCGATTTCCTCTATCAGTACACTGCTGTTGTGCCCAACGTAGACACTCTGATCCGTTCCTTGACACCAGAGAACCTTGTTGACCATCTTACCCGCCTACTCGCTCACGGTGCGCGCAAGACGCAGCGCGAATTTGTTCTAATACCTGAGCAAAGAATTCCTGCCCGCGATCAGATCGCTCCCATGCCGGATGATCTCCTTCAGGAGATGCTTAAGCTGGAAGAACCCGATCGCGTCCATCGTTGGGTCCGCTGCTTTTTTGAAGAGGATAACAACTCTTTTGTGACACAGCTGGCTGCCTGGCAAGCGTATCAAAACGCTTTTGTCAGTCCTCTCAAGGCTATCGGACAGCCACTTATCACACCTGCCGACTTCATCAGAAACAGCACATCGGTGTATAAGGATTCGAATGCACAGGTGCTTCGGGAACCAGGAGACCCGCAACAAAAGTTCATCATTCATGGCATTCGTGCGCGGCCGAAACCTCTCAGCATGGACGGCAAGGAGTATGGACGATGTCTCTGGGCATCCAATCCCAACAACAAGCTCGAGAAGTGTGGCCACTTTTACGTTCAAACTGAGAAGATGTGGGAACATATTTTGACAGCCCATCTCGAAGAGAAGCGCAATGAAGGAGGTCAGTTCGATAACGTCGAGAAGGAGTTTACCTGCACTTGGGACCAGTGCTCTCGCTTTGAAAAGCCTACAAAGATGCACCTGCAAGATTTCGCGAGACACATCAGCACACACGTCTCTTCGGCACTACCTAGTGAAGCGCATAGCCGAAAGCCAGAACGCTCCTGGATCATTCCGGCCAAAACCATGGCTGTGACATTCGAGGAGACCACGACTGTTCGAGATGAGCGAAATCCAAACCTACCGCCTCAAGCGGCAGGAATCCCCCTCAGCGCTGCACTCGTGTTGCGTAATATTGCACGTAACGTGGTCAAGACGGAGGCCGAAGAAGAGATGCTCAAGGAGCAGGAGAAGACGAAGGAGACGGGAGGTTGGAATGAGACTCTCTTCCGACCTATTCTACCACGATTGTTTGAGATTTTTGCGGAGAACAGGGCATTGGTATGTTGTTCGCCCCTACTAAGGCTTTTCGCCCACAGAACTCTTTGTACTAACGCACTCGCAGAGCCCTTACATTGCATCACTTCTTGACCTGATTCATGTTGATAAAGAAGGAGGGGAACACTGATGCTCTTGAGCGGTAATTGGCCAACCTTTGATGAGGCCTGAAACTCGAACATGACAATGATGGTGCTCATCGCGGGGTCATGGTTGCAGGATGAAGAGGGAGAGGCGTTCTGGCGAAGAGTCCCCGAGTAGGCTGGTGTTGAGAGGAAGCATTTGCTCACGTTGGCTCTCGCAGCAGCTTCCTCGCTCGGATGAGAGCTGAAAGGAGCAACGTGGTATTACGTTGTTATTTGATATGGATTACCTTGTAATAATACCCTGCCCGTGGGCGTTATGGGCTGGCTGGTTTTTGGATGAGCGGTAGAGCGATATGCTCAAGAATCAAAGAAATCGGGAGTGTTTTTTGCAGAACCGCCATTCTATGCTATGCAAGTGAAGTGCCTAACGCGTCAAGTGTTAGAGCTAGATGATGTAGATGCATGTGGACATGAATGGTTATGTGAATATGTCTTCAGCTAACCATGAAGCGTCTAGTAATCAGACTATTTGATATGTACAGCAAGAGCATCAACTACCGGCCCGGACAGCTTGATAATGTTCATTAGCCCCATCTCAACCCCGGGCCGGGCTTAAGAAGGACGTCAAAGTCGGTGTTGAGTTCCCTCCGTACAAAACAAGCAGCGACCGCCGTTATGCGTGGTGGAGAGCTACCCTAGACTCGTGGCCGTGCTCCCTGGCAAGGCATTGCAGGGTGCCTAATGGATTGGGATGGAATGGACTGGACTGCTTCTGAGGACATTCTGGAATCTCAATGCAGCCCTTGACCCATCACGATCGGCCCCGGCATCTAAGAATTGCGTGCTTGTTAATGAATGAATCCCGAGTGCTATGCCTTGGCAGCCGAGATGGTGGAAATACCGAGCATTTGGCTCGATAATCTTTCACTGCGTAGTGCTTATCAGTCAGATCATGAAGCTTTACTGTGCGTCGTGCAGTTCCATCGGCAAAGGCCGTCACCAAGAGTTTGGCTTCCATGTCAAAAGCGATTTGTCCAAGGAAACTTGATGGAGACTGATGAATTGATATCCACTGGGGCAAGGAAGATGGCGCAAGGCCATGGTGGGGTAAAACAAGGAGCTCCAAGTCCGCCCTAGATAGAGATGATGAGATGAGCTGAAGCTGCGAGTATCGTCTGATGGGCCCCCCAGTCTTTACCATAACGATGCTAGGCATTTGATCCAAAAAAGTCGATATACACACCGTCTTTCGGTGTTGATTGTCTATCAGCGGCAATAGGCAATTTGCCCTTCGCAGGGGTCAAGTATGATGTGCCGTCATAATGAACGCGATAGTTGCCACACCTTTGAAGTTTGGAACAATCATTTCGTTATTCTATGATATTCGATAACGTGTAAAGAAAACCCCCACTGAAATTACTCTGCTACTTTTGTCATTGTTTCCATAACAGGTAGTCTACTACGTAGTTACTCAGGCCACATATCTGGAACCAGCGCTCATGTTGCTCCAAGGTTGTCTCGGCAATCTCCAGTGTACCTAATGAGGCGGAATGTGAGGCTGTAAATAGCACTAGAGGTGTAAGAGAAACGAATAAAAAAGGTCTGGGGTAGAGTATGTCGAGGGAGCAGCGAAATTGGTGGGAATGTGCGTGCGGTATCGGTGAGAAGACCTGACTCAAAGAGATTGTTAAACGTGCCAGGATCACTGCCCGTGTCACCCGGGAGTCAAGTCATGGTGCCTGAAGGGACGCGCAACATCAGACGTCTGTGTGTCTTTAGCTCAAGTTCACAAATGGAATCGAGTGGAAGTCTAGAAGTTAAAGTCTTGAATTGGAGGGCGGTGTATGCTGCGGTCTAGTGGAGGAGGAGGAACAGAATCCGTCTGCCTGAAGGTAAAAAGATGGAAACTATCTGTTTTTACTCAAACTACTGTAAGCCGCATGCTAATTGAATGCATACATTGCAGCGTAATTCATATTGGCTACTAATTGTTGGTCACTGTCCAAGCAACGTGGATGTCTGTGCCCAGCCAGGCCGGACAGCCGCATACCAAGCAACAAAGATCACGGCACTCCAGCCAGGCTATCTTAGCTTGGTACCTATTCCCCGGAACGCTCGGACCAAGACCATCTCATCTTATCATGCTTCAAACTTTTTCATAACCAACGAAAATCTATCTCCCTTCTCCGGAGCACGTACCTAGTTGGTAGGACTTTGCCCTCCGGCTGGGCTGCCTGCCAGTGGAGGCTGAGGTTGTAAGCGCCCGTTGTGGGGAGCCCCTAGGAATAGCTACCGACAGAGGGAGCTACCCCTGTAACGTCCCGAGAAGGCCCCTAACAAGACATTCAGTCTAGCGCGAGGTGCTGAGACCGTCCGGGGCGGGCCACTTTCTCCCCCGCGACCCGCCATAGCTCTCCCCATCTCCACGAGAGTGGGAATGGAACATCTCGCTTGTTAATCTTTCCTCCACTTAATTCGATGACCCAGATGCTTGTTTCTGACCACTTTGAATGCTTTGTGTAATAATTTTATTGCGTCTGACAGCGTCAATGGCTTGCTTTTCACCCGAGCTTTGTGTTTGATGAGAACACGCCAATTCCGCCGTGTCTGTGTAATCTGTTATGGATGTGAGACTCCAGGTAGACAAGAGACTGCCTCTAGACCATCATGATCTTGGGAGACGAGGACTGCATACTACGTAGTAGGTATGCATGTTCTTGGGAACCCCACGTTGCTATCTACCAAACAGAACCGGACAAGAAAAAGTCATTGAGAGTTGTATTCAGCTGTTAAGCTGCAGAGAGGTAAGAGGAAACAAGATTAGTAAAGGTAAAAACACCATGGATTTCTCATCGGCTCGCGTAACTCGATTATCAAACGCCATGCAATCAATCCCCCACACGAAAGCTATGGTCTAGTTCTTGGTCCTGAGCACAAAACACAAAAAGCCCTGGCAATGTGGCCCTGTCACTCGATCTTGTGACCATAACAAATCTCCATCCGTCTCATGTTCTGGAGACAAAGATCCCGGCTGATGCGACATCGGTGCCCCGCGAGTCCAAGTCGTACCAACCCCCCCTTTCTTAGTAGACGCAGACTAAGAAGCTTCTGATACAGGCACCGTCGTCGTACATACATACCTGATGGATGGTACTACCTACCTACATACCTCGACTCACCGTCTTACACCGAAGTCGGTGAAGGATTGCATCTCTCCCTCCCTCCCTTGCTTGCTTGATTGCTTTGAACAACATGAAGCGTGCCTGTGGTTGCTCCACCTACGCGGCCTGTATTGTACTTGCCTAGTTGTCACATCTATATAAAGACGTAGGCAACTGAGCAGTCAAACTTAATTTCAGCTTTTCGTCACGCATCCAAACCTCTCTGCAAACCTGACTCTTACCAACCAGCCATTCTCACTCCAAGTATGTTTGACTCCAACGGTCTTTCCGCAGTGGAAACTGACAAAAAAAAATATTGATGGTGTTGCCAAAAAAAAAAAAAAAAACAAGGACTAATAGATAATAGCTTGATAGCCCCTCCGTACCACACCATCTTGGCGACCTAGATACCTAATCTTTGTGTATTTGCCACCGAAACTCGTCCCCGGATCCGAAACATCTGATAACCTTACCATCTCCGTTGTCTTGTTGTTGCCGTTCTGGAGTCGCTATTAAAGAGCCCCGAAGATAGTACTGGTCCTCCCGCAGTAACCTAACTCTACTGTACCCATCACTGCCACTGCCACTCGAAGAAGGACCATCCCATTCCCAATTCTACGGAGTTTTCCAAGATCTGCACGTTCCCACACACTCTCTGTCAATCCAGGCCCCGCTGCCACCCTCCTTGAGCAAGCACTAGAAGCCCAGATCTGCCCCCAGCTGAAGTCATCTTTACCCTACCTCATCACCAAAAAGGTACCTCACCTCTCACCATTTGCCTTCGGACTGCCCGCCACACTAGAGCCCGCACCTACATACTGCTACGACTTTGCGATCCCTGCGTTTTTCTCTTTCCCTTGAAGGAGAAGAAAAAAGTTTCGCCCCAAGCCTAGAGTTTTCTTTGCTCTGCTATATCCGTGATTTACTGTCATATCAGACCCACTACCCAGCTTCACCTCATCTATATATCGAGCCTCCTCCTGCCCCTTAAGCTCTTCCCGTTCTTTCATCATCTTCAACCACTTCTCTCGCTCTTCTCCTTCTTTGAGCAACACCGTCTGACTTATCGACTTAATACTTTTAATATATACCTGAGCCTCTTTCTCACTTCACCTCACCTCACCTCACCAGACGGCACTCTATATATCCCATCTCCTCCTTAACCTCCCACGTCAAAACACCACAATGCATTCCGTCGCTCGCAACATGCTTCTTCGCCGATGCACCGGCCCTGCTCTTACCCGCACCGCTGTCCGATCATTCTCGGCCACTCGTGTGCAGCGTGTTCATGACACTGCCACCAACAAGAGCGTTGTCCGTGAGAAGGAGGTTCCCGTCACTGTCTACGCCGCTGGTCAAGGCACTGGCGACAAGCACACTGTCAGCGTTTCTGATGAAGCCGCTCGCATCCCTCACGAGACTCCCGTTCCTCCTCCCGACAACGATGCTGTCATGCCCCTCACCCGCAAGATCTTCGATCAGCTCCCTCCCACCATGCGCAGCATGAGCGTCTACGGCAAGACCATCATTCTTACTGGTGCTGCTCGTGGTCTCGGCAACTACATGGCCCGCGCTTGTGCTGAGGCTGGCGCCAAGAACATCGTCATCTTTGATGCTAACCAGGAGCTTGGTGACGAGTCTGCCGCCGAGCTTCATGACAAGACCGGTCTCCCTGTTTCCTTTTTCAAGGTTGATGTCCGTGATGGCGCTGCAATCAACGCCGCTGTCGACGAGGTTGTTGAGCGCTACGGCGCCCCTGACGTTCTTGTCAACTCTGCCGGTATCGCCGACTCCAACATTAAGGCTGAGACTTACGACCCTGCCATGTTCCGCCGTCTCATTGATATCAACCTTACCGGTTCCTTCCTCATGTCTCAGGCCGTCGGTCGTGCCATGATGGCCGCTGGCAAGCCTGGTAGCATCATTCTCGTCGCCTCCATGTCCGGCTCTATCGTCAACTACCCCCAGGAGCAGAGCTGCTACAACGCCTCCAAGGCTGGTGTTATCCAGCTGGGCAAGTCTCTGGCTGCTGAGTGGGCCAAGTACGACATCCGCGTCAACTGCATCTCTCCCGGCTACATGGACACTGCCCTCAACCGAGTGCCTGCTCTTGATGCCCAGAAGAAGATCTGGAAGTCTCTGACTCCCCAGAACCGCCTCGGCAACGTCGATGAGCTCAACGGCCTTTGCGTTTTCCTCGCCTCCGACTCTTCCAAGTTCATGACCGGCTCCAACTGCATTATCGATGGTGGCTACACCTGCTACTAAGCGATCCTGTTCTGTGGTCTCTTTCATTTGCGAAGAAGCGATTTTTAAAAAGTGGCTTGCCTGGGATAGCTTTAGGGGATTTGTTTTTCTTTGTTAGGAGTTTAGGTGCGAACTGTTGACCATTTCTACTTTACAGGAGGTCTTAAAAAGGGATGTTTGATGATAAACTAGAGATAGCTCTGGATACCATAGAGCAAGATGAGATTGCTCCGCATTAGACGCGGAGTAAGCGGATCCGAAAGACGGATCTAAATGTAATAGTCACTGGCATTTGATCAACATTTTCTGCTTATGCTGTGACGTGACTCTTTGATAGTGGAATCTGCCTCATTTATTAGACTTTCGCGTAGTGAACAAGGTTAAGAACCCGTGGGAGCGCTAACAAAGGCAGTCCCGTCCCTTGTTTTAGAGGCAGATCGTGACTTTGACGATGCTGTACAGTGTACACCCATTCACTGAAAAACCACGTGCAGTCTACCCATGCATGTAATCGCTTGCTCCCGAAGTTCCGATTAAGTAGCCAATCACGATATCCCCCCCAAGTTGAAAAGGGCAATTCGACTCTGAGCCAATACTCACTTCTTCTAATCCAGTACTCACCGCTTCATCCATCATATCAGCAATCATCAACCCAGACCGGCGGAACCGGCAACCTTTGACGCCAACGCAGCAGTCGGTGGAGACTTCATGGTCTGATATCAGCATGAGAAGCCAAATGGTCGCGGATCTTGTACATGGGAGATGCACAAAGTTGAGGTGGAAATCATGTCTCACAGTAGACGCAGGGACTTGAGACAGACATGCTTTTGTTTTACCACAGCAGATACGCCTTGTTACTCAGTTTCAATATCGCTCTAGTCTTCACCATGAGAAGAGAGACAAAATGATCCATTATGGCTGTACCCTATAGCCAACGAACAAAGACCCTCCACGTCAAGGGTCGGATGCAAGACACACCTACCCTTCATGTATGTACATAACATCATCTACTTCCTCGCGGAGGACCCCGAGGTGGCACCGGCAGACCGCATCGCATTCCCGGCGAAAAGGGGGTCTTGACAGGTCGAGAGCATGGGCTGTAAGAAGTGAGCCGGGAGTAGGATGCGTGTAAGTCTATAACTTCCCTTGTTCCTTCATGTCTTGTCTCGTTGAAGAATCTATAGACAGAAACGCAGACACTCCCACGGCTCATACACACTCTACTTGATCATCTCATCGAACAACAAGCTCAAAACCTGATAAACCATCCCTTTCTCTATCACCACATCGAAACTGTCTTCAGCTTCATCACAAAGATGCAACTCCTCTGCACCCCATCCATCTCCCTCCGCCAAGCCGTCCGCTCCCTGCGCAACCGCCTCCTAAACTCCAAGACCCTTATCCCAGCCCGCGCTGCTGCTGCTTCAGCCCGCAACTCATTGCGTTTCTCTTCGCTCTTCCACTCGCACTCGCATCAAGACAAGCTCAAGCACAAGGTCAGGCCCGCCGCCTTGGGGACCGTGGCTGTCCTCGGCAACGGATTGCCCGCGGGAATGGAGGGCCACGCCGCCGTCAGAGCTGGCGAGGGTTGCTCAAGGGTCCGTAAGCACATGAGTCCCTTCTATGAGCACTGGGAGCAGGGTAGCTTCTTTTTCCAGAAGAAGAGCAAGTTTCTCTAAATCCCAGAAGCATCTCAGATATACCTGAGAGGTATTGGCCAAGCTGGGCTAGCCATTCTTTTCGGATTCGCGTTCTATTTTCCGCTTCATCATGTGTTAGTATTAGCTCTTGGTTGCTTGACAAGATTGATTGGTATTGATGGCTGCCATGATGGTTACAACGGCAACAACAAACTCATTGGGAGCGACATCTAAATAAGCAAGCCTTTCTTCATCTCGCTATCACGAACACGTTCCAAGTCCATTGTGCACAACAGAGTAACAAAGCAAACATTTTTTATGATTCAAAGCTGGTGAATAGAGGGCCAGGTCTAGTAACGTAACAGACCCAACCTCGAGTGCGAACTCGATGTGCAAGAAACAGTTCGTATGCAGGGGGTATATCCAGCGTGTCATTTCTATGTGCTGCCAGGCGTTGTCATAGTCCGCCTGCTGGCACTTTTTTTTTGTTTCGGTTTTCTCTTGTCATGTCCCGGACTTGGCGGTTCCATGCGCATAATCCGAGTCTCGTCTTGACACGGCATCGTGACAACTCCAACTTCAACATGCAAGGCCTGCTATGATAGTTGAATGGCTTGTAGGAGAAAATGGTCATTAGATAGTTAGAAGTTCAGAATCGTGATCGGGACCCTTTCAAGGTCCTCTTGTTTGTTGTCTGTCGACTGAGACAACGGTATCGACGTGTCGATACAACAATCATCGTCTGAAAAACGCTGGGAATCGGTGATGTACTTTCTCCCTTTCCGTTACGGGCGAGTACGGGGGAGGAACAGTTCGCTTGGAAGGTACCTACTGCCCCTTGCGAGCCTTTTCTTGCGCCCTTTGTTCTCGAGCAGCTCGAACCAGCGGTGATAGTTGAGCCAGATCAACGCACCCCTTCATGAATTCATGCTGTAGACTGTTAGCACGATCGATCTAGGTCACAACAATGAGAACTTACCCTCAACAGATCATGAGCACTGGCTCGCTTCTCAGGATCCACCTTGAGTGCAAAGTACAAAAAGTCCTTAAACACTGGTGATAGGTCCTGCTCATTCTTGATATGAGGAGTTCCGTTGGTTGCAATCAACCACAGCGCCCGCAAAGGAGATTCGGTCAGGTATGGCGGCTCGCCTTCTATCATCTCGATCGCCATGATACCCAGAGACCAAATATCGACCTTGCGTCCGTACTCTTTCCTAGTGACTACTTCGGGCGCCATCCAGTATGGTGTTCCCACCATGGTCGTTCGCTTGTTCTGGGCTTCGTTGATGGTCGCACAGAATCCGAAATCAGCTACTCAAGTTAGATGCTTATCTTGGATTTGCCTTGGGATCGACCGTTACTCACTCAGCTTGATCTTGCCTTCCATAGATAACAAAATGTTATCTGACTTGATGTCACGGTGAATGACACCCTTGGAGTGCAGGTGCTGCAGACCAAGGAGCGTCTCGCGACACACCGACGCAATCTGTCCCTCAGACATGATGTTGAAGGTGACAACATCCGTAAGGCTGCCGCCCTCCATAAATTCCATGACGACCCACAGCTCGCCGCCACACAGGTAGCTGTCGATAAAGTTGACAATGTTGGGATGCGAGCTATCCTTCATCACAAGAATCTCGTTGATAATCAGGTCCTTCTTAGGTTGCTGTTCAAGGTTCATCTGCTTGATAGCCACGAGTCGATTTGTGCCGCGCTCATGTCCAGTGAAGACGCCTCCAGACGCACCCTGGCCAATCTTGTTAAACCCACGGTAAATATCACGAGGATCACCTTCGCTGCAGATGCGCTTGAGGGAAGCGATGATATCGATACCTGCGCTTTGACGAGCTCGGTGTCGTGGCCTAGCCCCAGGCACAGCAGCTCCAGGAGGGGCCTGCTGGCGGGGAACACTCGACATGCCATTGGCTTCTGGGACACGTCCATATGCGGCAGCGGGCTGCATGCTCGGGTTTTGGTGATGCGGCGTTCGCTTGCTGGGGGCACGACCAATTCCACCAGACATGGCGGCCTGAGCCTGAGCTAAGGCCTGTTCCTGTTGCTGTTGCATGAGCTGCTGCTGATAGGCGGCAGCTTGCGCCTGTGCGAGTTGCGGGTTGGGCTGCGGAGCAGTAGGGGCGTAGGTTGGTCCAGCCGCGCGCGAATTGGACCTCGATCGGTGCTCCTCGGGGAGCATAGGGCCAGCATCCTTGGACATGCCATAAGACTCGTCGCCAGACTGGGACATGCCGATGCCAGAGTCCTTGGTTGCGTATGCTCCTTGGGGCAGATGTCGGTTGCCCATGCTGACTGGTGGCTTCGGGGCCGGACGGCTGGGCATCAGGTCCTTGCCGGATACCTGGCCTCTAGGGACGGGCGGTGGTGCTCGGGGATTCTCAAAACTTCCTTCATGATTGACAGTTGGAAACCTGGGGTTCGTGGGTGAAGTGTTATTCGGTGACATACCCATATAATTTGACGGGTACATGCCCGGTGATGCTCCAGCTGCCGGAGAGGTGGCATACTGGCCAGCATGATGGAACTTTTCGAGGACTTGATCCTCCGGGGGCCTCTCCGTGGTCTCCTTGTAGAACTGCAAAATATCAACCATAGTTTGCGGGTTCTCTCGCCTTTCCTTTTCAGGGATTCCGCTTTCGTTGATGAGTCGCTGCCATTCTTTGGGCAAACCCTAGAGGCTGTTAATGAGTACAGGAGTAAGGATGGGGGGAACTGACCGTGAACTGGCCGGTAGAGCTGTCATAGCCAACATGGGTAACGTGAACGGGATTTTCAGGCGCAGAGATAACGGGCTTCTTAGGCGATCCTACTAAACTGTTCATGAAACCGGAAAAGCCCGATTTCTTCCGCAGAACAGCAGGTTTAGAGTCTTTGCCATCGTCAGAGTATCGTTTGGGATTGAATGACGGGCCGTCAGTCTGGGTCCTCGAGCCGAGGCCCTTCTCAGTTAAGGACGAGTCCATGGCAGTGAAGCTGGCCGAAGTTCGTAGAGCGGGGCTCGCGAGCCTGGAGTCGGTAGTCGATTTGACGAGCTGCGGCGGAAAGTGGCGGGGAGCAGGAGCTTTCGGGCTAGGGATTTTTATCGATTCGATACGGTTGAGAATAGCGGCGCCGTCGAAGGGAGCGCCGATTAATTCGTCACGGATGGCAGTCTTACTCTGAGGGCGCAGGTGAGAATCGGAGAGACGGTCGGGGTGACGAGGGACAGGCGCCCAATAATTAGCCGGTGCAAAATCACCCTGAGGTGAGATGGGCGATGGATTCAGTCTTGGGGTGTTGTTGGCGGATAATTGAGGATGAGCTCGATCAGAGTCTTGCCAGTCGGGCACGGTCGCGGGGTTGGAGCGGGCTGGGGGAGCGCTTGGGGCCCTTCTCAGACTCTGTGAACTGCGTTTGCTGTCGAGGGACTGGGCGTCGAAGCCACCACCACCATCGAAGCCGGATGAGTTACGAGTGTATGCGTGAGAAGGAGGCTTCTTGTTCTTGATGAGCTTGCGACGATGTGAAGTTGCGGTATGGGCGGACGCAGACGACGCAGAGGTATATCCGGGGCCGTCCATGATCCAGCGGCAGCAGAAGCAGCCTGGCAACTAATGAATTGGGGGGCCCTTGGGGCTAAAAAAAGGTCTTGGGACGGGTCGGGCTACTGCTGTTAGGTACGGTTCCTTGGATGGGTCGAGCAGGTGGAGGACAAGACAGGGTGTGCGCGCAAGGAAAAGAGAGGGAAATCAAAGAGACGCGTGCAGGACATAGGTGGCTTTGGCGACCAAAACTTGCAGATAGTCACTCACTCTAGAGGCCCTTTCAGAAGGAAGACCAAGGGGGAGAACCAACGAGCGAAGCCAAACAATGCGAAGAGTTGACGGGGGACTGGGGACACAACGCGGGGGGTGGTGTGTGGTGTGTGGGCGAGTTCTGTCGGGGTGGCGATGCTGGATCGGTGCTGGCGGTCCTGCAAGTGAATTATTAAATTACCTGCTTGCCTTGCTTTGCTTTGCTTTGGCCTGGTCTGGTCTCGTCTTTTCTGCTTTGTTTTGCCTTTCGTTCTGGGAAACCTGCCCGGTGACTTCGTGAAAAGGGTAGGCTGCTCCTGGGGATAAGTGGGTTGGGGAAATCAAGTCGGGAGGGAAAGGCGAGAGAAAGAAGCATAGAAAACAAGCAACACGCACACTGTGTCGTACTCTTGAAGGGGACAAGAGGGCGAGATGGATCGGAATGCGGGATAGCAGGGCAGGCCCTTGAATTCAAGAATTACTGACAGTGCCGTAAGTGTCAATGTCGGTGCCAACCAGTGCCAGTGTTTCCAGTTCCTTCTACCGTGATGCTGATGGGATTATCAGGATCCTCCCGGGGTGACACGGTTGCTAAATCCTGCCGAGGATGGATCACTTTTGATACTTGCTGAGGGCTATAATAAGTCAAGTTGCGAGATGGTCGAGGTGGTTTGGGAACAAGACATATAGAGGCCCATGCCCACGCTTCAAAATGAAGGGATCTCGCTACGGATGCCTGAGGGCCTGAAAACACCAACCAAGTGGAAACGATGGTTTTATAAAAACTCCATTCTCTGGGAACTCTATGGTTCTAATGAATGATTGATTCACTTTGCAATCATCAATCAAAGTCCCCTGAAAACGTCCATGGTAGCAATACATGTAATTGGGTTTGTGATAGGCAAGGCACCAAGGGAATGGCTTGGACCCTGGACCCAGCCAGCATTGACAAGGGTACATGAGAGCTGCGGGGCAAACCTCACAAATCAGAGGTACCTTAACTGGCAGCAATACCCAACTCCCATCCCTTTCCAGGCTCATCCAACGTCCTCCACTGTGGTTGTAACGCCATCTCTTGTCCCTCGGGCCGTTGGCGCGACTCGACAGTGTGGAAGCCGTTTGCCTGCACTTGGTGGTAGGACTAGTCGGCATGCATGGTTGGAGGGATCACGGATGGTATCACTGCGTCTGATTTCCCCTGAGCGCCTCGTAAATGATTATTTTAATAATTCTCGAATGCCTCAGAATGACGACGATACGGGCCATATAATTAATCAAGTGCATGTAGTTTACCTTTCTCTGCCACTCTGATACATGGTGGCTGTAGAAGGGAGGATGTTGGAGATGAGTAGGAGGGGCATTTGTTACAAGGCCAACTAAACGGTCTCGAATTGAGACATATCGGTTGTCAAAGACTTGTCAATGGCATATCTTACGCGCCTGAAGATTCTCTTGCTTCAGGTCTCATCGAAGCATCGAGTCTTGAAGTTTTGCTGCTCAACGGCTACTATCCTGTCGCGGATTCACTCGGTCGCTTCTAATGACTCGCTGGCAGAAGAGCATGAGGGGTGTGGCATTATTAGACCACCGTCATGGCCAAGCGCGTAGCAAACATGCTATCAAACGAAACGGCATATTCACATTTTGGCTGTGAATGAGACAAGTTCTTGATAGAATCGTGTTTGGATGCCGCCTAGGTAATTAAGTTACTCTAATGCTTAAACATACAATTGTTTACATTAATTGCCGTCTATGACTCCAGTGATGTGGTTATACAGGTGGATGTTTTACTCTCGCATGCACTCATCACGATCAAGGGTGAGTGGAATTAAAGAAACTGCCTGCAGGTGGAGTGTCTCTTCTCAAAACTGAGCGGGAAGATTCACGGAAATCGAGGAGAAGCTAGAGATCAAAGTTTGTCCTTGGCCAGTCTCAAGCAACTGCTTTCTCCTAGTTCAGACTAGCACAGGCACAAGCTCGACCTCAAGCTTAACTGCTCCGTCTATGTGGGTCTCTCGCTCGTGGCTGGTGGAGATTGCGGACGACTTTGCAGTCAGGAAGCCTTTGAAGCATTGCCGTGGCTGGGCAGAACCGTTGGCTATCTGCTAACGTTAGTTAAACGCAATTCTTACTCGATCCTTTTGATGGCTTTTCTGTTTGTTCACTCGAGTCCACAGTTTGTCCCAGCATTTCACATCTGGGGAAAGATGGTGTGAGGCGCTTCAAAGAGGCACCACCGCAGTGTTGCGCTCGGTAGGTGTTACATGTAGCTTAGTGGTGATGGGTCAGACTCTGGAACTGATCCCTTCATCAGCCATTGGCGATGCTTGTGCTTACATACAGTTTTTGTTTTCTCAATCGCTTGCGTGGCGTCTTACCTCATCTGATGAGAGAGGGAAAAAGGGACCTCGATCTGACAGTCGATAATATATTATACTTTCGCCATCGTCTTCCATCCCACCATCGCTTCTGCTCATTAGTGAAGTCTCTTAGGCGACCTGCATGCCATTACAGTAGGCTGTCAATTAGCAGATGAGGTCATAAAGCTGCAATCTCATGGCTACCGCCCGTCGTTACAAGCCACGGAGGCTTCGCTACCTAGGTACCTAGGTTGGTAGGGGTGCCCCTCGGGGGGTCAAGGAGATACCGGACATTTGCCTACTAGCTTCAATTAAAATACTGGGTGTTTGGAGCGTGACTTGAGATATCATAACTGTATCTGAGGAAGAGTACTCCATATTCCGTACTATTGTTCTTATTAAACCCGCCTAGGGACGGTCTCAACAAGCATCCGCGGATATGAGGCTCCACCACCCTCACTCACTCTTCTTCCCCGGCGAAGCAGCGTGGTATTGCCTTTTGTAATCGGCTCCGGTTCAGTACTAGTCGTATCAAGCCGAGACATACATGAGCTAGCTGCAGGCCGCTGATTCTATGGCCCAAGGCCAGAGAAAATACCCGATTCTACAGAATAATAAGGTAGCTTATGGAACAGGGTGAGGTACATGCTGCTCCTGTCAGCTACAAATAATAATTGATACAACAATTCCACTTGATCGATTCAAGCCTGAAGTTGAGTTTGATATGCGCGCGTGTTTTTCTTTTTCTTTTTTTTTTTTCCACCCAAAGTATAGTAGTGTAGGTATAAAACACATTAAAACGCTACAAGGTACCTACCTAGTCCTGGGTGTTTTATGATCTTGAGGTTGGTTAAGATGACGTTTCACAACCTAAGCCGTCCTTACTTACCATTCAACTACCGCCCTCCTTCAATCTCAATTCTCGATGCTAGCCGCTTCAATGGCATCGCAAAGCCGAGAAGGAAAAGCAATTATTCAGTCGACAGCTATGTTGGCCACTGTAGGTGAATGACGCGATTTTTGTTAAGTGAATGATTTATGCGAAGAATGTCAATTCACTCTTCATTTGTTCCTTCGCTAGCTTATGCCATCTAGTTTACTTCTAACATCAGGGACTAACCTTGCAGCAAGGAGGAATTGATGTTGTTTTCGACCATCCGGATCAGTTGCCGTTTACTGGCGTCCTACGAAAGGATTTCTTTTCTCCATAGCCGTGCTGGATGTCGTACAACTCACTTGGTCCAGTATTGATCTTATGAATGCCCCTCTGCAGTCGAGTAAGCACAAGCACAGCACAGAGCATGACGGTCAATACGAGCGCCTGCTGAAACCTTTCGGAGAGTTTCTTCGGCACTTGGCGTCTGATATATGTGCTCATGAGTGTTTGCCCGTATTTCAGATTTACTGTACAAGCAAAGCCAAACTTCATGTCAGGATCAAGTTATACTTTTTTGGGAGGGAAACCTGGCGTAAAGACTCAACAGTAGCTACCTTACCTTTCTTATGGTGCAATATTCGACCCCGCGTGCTGCAGGTGCAGCCATCCGAAGTTTGATCGTGACCCTCTCGCTATGCCTCAAGAGGACAGAGTGTGCCATTTTCTAGATAGTACCTGCAGTAGCTAATGCACTCGAGAGGAACGTGGCCTGCTCTCTGCATTCAGCTCGGATGCATTCCACGACGCGCAAGCCATGCTTTTCGTTGTGTACTGTGTGGGCAGATAAATTGCAACGCACATATGGGTAATAACGGTTAATGATGCAAATTATGAGTATATCAGCAGAATTTAACAAGAAGCATAGTGACACATATTCAAATAAGACCAGCCTTATGGTTGTAAACCACTCACAAGTGTAGTGTGCAACGTGGGCATGGCAGATGTCACCCAGAGCTAATAAACATAGGTGGTGAGGTTTGACCACCTAATCTGATACATGCATGTGCGCTTGCCAAAGATCAACTTAGACGTCTGCCCAAAGCATAAGGCGGTTTTTCAATGTGAAAACCGACGCAGATAGATTCATCATGGTGTTCATACCAGTTAATATCGAGAGCTCGTAACCTTGGTATGGCTAGATAGTAACAATTACGTCCGTTAGACTCGGCGTATAATTTCTTGAACTAGCTGATTATTAATAATTATATGAATGGTTAAGTTAAGCGGTTAGGGGCACATATAGCCGAACTTATGACCACTGTTGCTGTAGGTAGCGTGGAATATGTCAGGATAGGCAATGTTTACTATATACATTCAGGTAGAACGTGTAAGTGATGCTACTACAAAGCTAACGAAAAGCTCTTGATTAAAACGAGGTTAATTACTTGCGGGAAAACATCGTTCATTGTTATTGCACACGGCGTATATTGCCTTTGAGAGGCTTGCAGCTGCTAAGTCAGGTTGACTTGAGAATCATAAACACATGAACAACTACCACTCAATGACTTGGATATGTCAATAACGCCTGGTCTTACCTGAAACATAATAAACGTGTCTATAAACACAAGATTGGTACCTGTGAAGGTTATCAATTGTAACACTGCTTCATGCCAACGATTTCAAGATGAACACATGTGTGTCCTCTTAACTAGCTCAGAGCATGGCTCTTTCACTCTCTGCTCATCTTACCAATATGTTCTTCTAGTACACGTTAATCAACTAACCTGTTCACTCATAGATCAGTGAGTCAAATAATTGATCTACCACAATGCCACAGAATGCCAACTGCCAAGATTGGTATTGGTATTTGTTTGGAAACATCACCAGTTTGTTCCCGTGATCTTCAACCCCACCTCCTCTTTTGAGCTACGGTTTCCCAAACAAACCTAGTGCCCGCGGCCTCGGACAAGCTTCGCGTAAATTCTAGGTTCCTCCTTTGCTAGAGTGGAGATCCCTGTCGCAATGAAAGGTGGCCTACTACTAACCTTCTGTGGGGAGAGGTCGCCGTCTGGAGAAACTTCCACCTCACCCTCAACTTGTCCAACGACAACTCATCTTCAATCTTCAACCATCCTTCTTCTTTGAGTCCGCCGTCCTCTCGGTCTACGGTCTCTAGCACAGCTCTGGTTCTTCCTTCTGGTTACCGGTTTCCATCGTCTGCTGTCTCTTGCACAATGTTCTAGAGACAAGACTCGCTATACATCTGATCATCCTCGCCAATCGAACCTCCAATTTTTCAGCATCTTTACCCGGCCGCAAGCTTCATTGCTACCGTAGCCAATTAGATCCAGTATGTACCGAGAGCCCGCGCTATTTCGTCAATGGTTGCAATTTGTGTTGATGCAGTCCCTTTCTGACTTGTACTCAGGCCATACACTATCCCTGCCGCATCTAGCTCACCCTTCGAAACAATAAACTACGCTCACAATGGCTTCCGAAGCTCCTACCAACGAGCTCTCCGCTGCTCAGAAGCTCATGCAGAAGCACGCTGAGGCTCCTCATCATGTTACCGTCGAGGACGCACCTGATGAGGACCTCCCCATCCGTGCTCCCGCTGAGGCCTCGAGCTCCGCTGAAGCTCCGGCTCCCAAGGTAGCCAACAAGCAGCCCGCTGCAAAGACTCTCGACACTCAGTCGCATGAATTGTTCCCTGAGCTCGGTGCCCCCAAGGGCAAGACTGCTAATGTAGCGCCTATTTGGGGAGCTAAGAGCGCCAATGGTGCCGCATCCAACGGTGCCTCCCGCTCGTCTACTCCTGCCTCGGGAGCTGCTACTCCCAACAAGCCATCGATGTTCATCCCTGGCCGCAATGTCGAGACTGTTACTCTGGACCCTCAGTATATCCTTCCCCGTGGCCAGTTGAAGAGGCCCATTCCTGATATCATCAAGGATATCAACCGCAAGTCTCGTGCTACCGTCTCCATGGCCACATCTTCCAACGGCCGCTACAAGTTTGATGCTACTGGTCCCCAGGATGTCGCTCAACAGGCGCTCAAGGACCTGATCGCTCAGATTGGTACCCGGGTAAGTGTGATGCTATTTATTCGTGAACTGGGCTAATGTTTGTCAGACTGCTATCAAGGTTCCCATTCCTCAGTCAACTCGCGCTCACATCATCGGCAAGGGTGGTTCCATGATCAAGGCCCTTCAGGAGAAGACTGGTGCCAAGATTCAGCTCCCCAAGGTCGACGAGAGCGCCCCTATCGATGAGGAGGATGACGATGCCACCATTGATGTCACTGTTGAGGGTAACGCCCTCTCTGCTGCTTCGGCTCGTGATGAGATTCTCAAAATTGCTGGCGAGCGATCTGCCAATGTCCAGACTAAGGTTCGAGGCATTCCTACCGCTTTCTACCCATTCATTGCTGGTCGCGATAACTCCCTGGCCAACGCTCTTGAAGAGGATAATGGTGTCCAAATTCGGGTTCCTCCTCTGCAAGCCTACCCGGCGGGCCCAATTCCCGTCACTGCCAATCCCGGTCAGCGCCCTACCTTCGCCCCCGCTGGTCAGGAGGAGAACCATATTCAGCTTGCTGGTGATCGTGCCGCGGTTCAAAAGGTTCGCGCTGAGATTGAGCGTCAAGTCGCTGAACTCCACAAGCAGCTTGCCGCTGAGCAGCTGTCCATCCAGCGCGGTCGTCATCAGTTCATTATTGGCGATCGTGGTGTCCCCGTTGAGCAGTTCTTTGCTGATACTGGCTGTGCTATCCTGCTGCCCACTGACGAGGATGATGACACCATCACCGTTGTCGGACCTGCTGACCAGGTCGCTTCTGGTCTTGAAAAGGCTATGGATTTGGCTATGGGTATGCAGATGTCCAACTTGGACATTGCTCGATTCCATCGCAACGCCCCTGGTGGTGCGGCTACCCACGCTGGAAATGTAACTCGATACCTCCGACAGCGTAAGGAAATCGAGCGTCTCGAGAAGCTGTACAATACTCACATCAACACCCCTTTCTCTGAAGGTGGTGCTCTACCTTGGGAGCTCTACTCTCGTGAGGGCAAGAACGCTATTCGTGCTCAGTCGGAGATCACTGGCATTATCAATGCTCAGCCTCCGTCTCGGATGATCTCTGTTCCTGTTGATCCTTTCTTCCACCAGCATCTTCGCAACGACATAACCCGACAGGTCAAGCAAGACTATGGTGTGCAGGTCGTTGTTCCTGAGGCTTCCGAGGCTAACGTTCCTGTTCTCCTTGTCTTTGAGGGTCCTGATCCCGCCGATGGCCCTTACCAGTTGCCTCGCACAAAGCCATCGGACGCTGACGTCCGAGCTTTCCAACAAGGACTCCAGGAAGCCCAGAAACACATTCTTGATCTGATCAATAAGCAAGAAGCCATTACTACTGCCTCTCTTGATGTCCCCGCCAAGTTCCATGAAAGGCTTCGACGCTTCATCAAGAAGGAGCAGGAAAGCCGCAAGTCTGATCAGATTCCTGTTAGGGTTACTAAGGTCGGAACGACTATCACCCTCCGAGGTCCCGCTTCCGCCGTTGAGTCTCTTGCTGCCAAGGCCAACGCCTTTGTTGAGCAAGAGAAGGAGGATGAGAAGGAGCGTGGATTCACCTTGTCCTTTGACTTCCCTCAGAAATTTGCCAACCACCTGATTGGCAAGGGTGGCAGTAACATCCGTGAACTTCGTGACCGTTTCGATGTTGAGATCCAGGTTCAGGATGGCAAGGTTGAACTCAAGGGCCCCAAGGCTAAGGCGGAGACTGCTCGCTCGCACATCCAGAGTCTTGCCCGCACTCTGGCTGACGAGACAACTCATACGCTCAAGATTGACCCCAAGTACCACAAGGAACTGATCGGTGCTCAGGGAAGCCAGATCAACCGCCTGCAGACTCGCTACAAGGTTCACATCTTCTTCCCTCGATCTGTCAAGCCTGCAGATGATGAGCAGTCCAACGCCGAAGCTGCTGACGAAGCTGCCAAGCCTCGCCGACAGCAAGCGGCCGACGAGGTCATCATTCGAGGCCCTAAGAAGGGTGCTGACGAGGCTCGGGACGAGATCTTCTCGCTCCACAAGTATCTAGAGGAACACTCAGCTACTGCCACTGTTCCTGTTAAGCAGAAGCAGGTCGGATCTCTCATTGGTCAAGGTGGTACTGCTCTCGACGAACTCCGCCAGACTACTGGTGCTAGAATCGATGTGCCCCAGGACCGGGATACTGATATTGTCGAGATCCAGATCAAGGGTACTGCCTCTCAGGTTGCCAAAGCTAAGAAGATCCTCGAGGAGAAGCGAGCTGTCTTTGATGACACTGTTGTCCGAACTCTTGATATCGACAGGAAATACCACAGAGCCCTCATTGGCGCCGGCGGTAGGTTTTAACCTCCCATACTCGGCTTTATGTGAACTAACCATTGATAGGTGCAAACCTCCGGGACATCGTCGTCAAGGCTGGTGGCTCTGACGATCGACGAGAGCTTGCTCGAACCATCCAGTTCCCCAGACAGGAGGCTGATGGAAACACCATCAAGATTGAAGGTCGCACCGAGGTTGTCGACAAGATTGTCGAGCGTATTCAGGAAATTGTTGGTGAGCGTGAGAGCCAGGTCACTGAAGTGGTGGATGTTCCTATCGAGAACCATCGCTCCCTCATTGGTCGTGGCGGTGACACCAAGCGTCAGCTCGAGACCAAGTTTACCGTCTCTATTGACGTTCCTCGCCAGGGTGATGGCAAGACAGGTGTCAAGCTGACTGGTCGACCGGAGAACGTTGCCAAGGCGAAGGAACACATTCAGGGACTCGTCCAGCAGCAGCAGGGCGAGACAATCCAGGTTCCTCGTAACCTCCACCACTCCATCTCCAATGGCGGCCAGTTCTTCCGCCAGCTCCGCAACAACTACTCTGTGACTGTTGACCATGCTGGTCAGTCTCTTCCTCCCAAGCCTGACTCATCTACCCGTTCAAATGTCGGGGCCCTGCCTCTGATTACTGATGATGATGATGCTACCTCTGAGGCTCACTCGTGGAAGGTTGTCCACATCGACTCTGGCGATGATGGAGATTTCCCCTGGGTCCTGCGTGGCTCATCTGAGAATGTGGAGAAGGCTAAGGAGGCCATCGCCAAGGCTGTCGAGCAGGCCAGCAAGAACGATGCTACTGGCTACCTGGTTCTTCCTGACCCTCGAACCTACCGCCATGTGATTGGCCCCAGCGGTTCCAAGGTCAACCAGATTCGCAAGCAGAGCAACTGCAAGATTCAAGTTCCCCGAGACCAGGCCAAGGATGAGGCCATTGAGATTGTCGGAACCAAGGATGGAGTTGAGATGGCCAAGGATCTTATTCTCGAAGCTGTTCGAGAAGGCAGCAGCAAGTCTCGGGAGTAATCATGGGTAACGTAGATATAATATTATGCTTATTGGGACCATGCCGGCATATGGAGCATTGCCGGAATAAATGGATATCCACAGTGGGAAAAGTATAGTTACCAGTTCAAAAAGAATTTTAATATGAATATGAATAATGTCAAGATGTATTCTGCTGTGATGTGTAGTGTCGTGCTGCGGTTGCTAGAGGTAAGGTGGTGTGTCTTGTCTCTCTTATTCGTGTTCGTGATGTATGAGAGTGGAAATTAAGCATCAAATCAGACTCCACGTGCAAGACAGTCTAGGTTAAGGAGTCTACTGCATCTACAAGAAACGTCATTCACCGCCTAAACTTCTATCAGACGCATCTCACCAAGTTATAAAGCTCATATCCCCCCATTGTTCAGCTTATATTCCACCGATTGAGTGGAATTCTGCGCAAATGGGTTCTCAATTGACTCCCGCAAGAGCGCCTTGGGACGCCGTCTCACCCCAGGAGCAGCTCTTTGTCCTAATCACAGGCGCCAACAGGTAAACCTATTCTCGCCATGTTCTACAGGCATCGCTGACATTTGAATACCAGCGGCATCGGCCTCAGCATCGGAGAACGCCTCATCGACGAATTCCTCGCCACGCGATCCCTGCGCTCCCACCTCGTCGTCATCCCCACTACACGATCGAAGAGCAAGTCGCTACAGACCATTACGGCGCTGCGCGACTATGCGCGAAACGCTGCGCAGTCATCTGCGCTGCGATCTAGAGTGGGCGAGTCTTACCGCTGGCAGGATACCGTTGCGAGGATCCATGTGCTGAGCTTGCAGCTTGACCTGTGCGACTTGCGCGGCGTGTATGCGTTTGCTGATGCGTTGGTGCGAGGGCCTGTGAGCAATCCTGAGGGTCTGGAAGGTGAATACCTGCGGGGCGTGCGCATTCCAAGGCTGGATACTGTTGTTTTCAATGCTGCGTACGGTGGGTGGTCTGGGGTCAATTACCCAAAGGCTGTCTGGACCATCTTGACCAACGGGTTGGTGCAATCTGTCACTTGGCCGACCTACAAGATGGCGCTCCCGACGGCTATTCTGAACGAGAGGTCCAATTACAACTATGTGAGTGCCAGATCTAGATCTTTCATAGAGACACCAAACTGACTAGCGTTACCAGCCGGACCAACCATTACTTGGCGAAGTCTTTACAGCTTGCGTCTTTGGCCATTACATACTAGCTCATCAACTCCTCCCTCTGCTCAGTCGCCGATCCGAATCCGAAACCCCAGCTCGACTCGTCTGGTCCAGTAGTCTCGAGGCCATCGATCAAGTACTAGACATGTCCGACTTTCAGTGCTTCAATGGTGATGGTCCCTACGAATCCGCTAAACGCGTCACCGACATCCTCTCCCTCACAGCGACCCTTCCCGCCTCCCTACCCTCTTCCAACCGCTTCTTCACACCCGACGACCCGGCTGAGGCCCGTGACAAGCCCATTCGGCCGCGCATGTACCTCACGCACCCGGGTATTGTTGCCAGCACACTGTTTCCAGTTCCTTGGTTCCTCATGTGGGCATATGAGCTTGCGTTGGTGATAAGCCGCTGGCTCGGCTCTCCATGGCATAACGTAGATAGTTATACCGGCGCCAAATCACCTGTTTGGATCGCCCTGCAGGAGCAATCCGCCCTGGATGAACTCGACGCTGAACGTATCAAGTGGGGCAGCAGCTCAAACCGTCATCTCGAGGTTCAAGTCAAGAAGACAGAAGTCGAGGGCTGGGGTTGGGAGGGCAAAGTTGAAGATGCAGCAGCTCAGGAGGCTGATACCGCTGTTGGCGTTTTCAAAAAGACGATTGGGCGGAAAAGGGGAGCTGCAGACGTGACCAAGGAAGATATTGTTCGGTTTGAGGAGTTGGGTGCCGAGTGCTGGCAAACAATGGAGATAATGCGACGGGAATGGGAGGACATTCTCGAGGTTAAAAATGCATAGGGCGGCTTTGCCAGCATGGGATCGGCTCACAAGGTAAATCATCTCGCCGGCGTTGAATCAAAAAGGAAAAATGGGTATATTGCGACAAAGACAGGCATTACATGTCTTATATACAGACAACATTAATATTAATAGCTCCGAGTCGATACTCTGGGTCGCTTCACGCCGTTTCGTCATGACAATTCGTTAAAGGAGCCTCTCAGGCGTTGGTGGTAACAGTGGTTCTCGAGCGATTCTCCTCGTCAGAGCGAATGCGACGAAGTGTCATCTTGTCCTGCCGACCAAAGAGCCCCAAGCACAACGGCAAGGGCACTACGGCAAGAGCCAAAACTGCCTGGAAGACTAGGGCATTCTTCATGTGCTTTGGCGGGCTGGCTTTCTTGCCTTCTGCAAGTGCATCGCTAACGATGATGAAGATGGCGCCTAAGAGCTGACCGCCAGCCCAGGCCACGGTTGAAGTAATCTCAGGACTGAGTGGGTGGCTCAGTTCGATAAGAAACTCGAGCGCAACAGGAACGAGGGAAAAGGACGAGGCACCCAGAATGGCGAGGATAACGTAGGGTCCAGCGACGGTTCGAGTCTCGGGCATCCAGATGAAGATTAGATAGCTGATTCCAATGAGGGGGACAAGGAGCTTGAGGACCAGAAGGAAGCTCTTTGTGCGATCCATTATAGGGGAAGAAATGGCGGCGGCGACCAAGCCAACGACAATCAAAACAGCGCCACCAATACCAGCCTCGTCATCAGAAAAGCCATATGGCGTGAGCATCTGGTTAAGGAGCGAAGAGATCGAGTTAAAGAAGCCAACATAGACGGCAAACGGAATGAGAATAAGCCAAAGCTCCAGAGAGCCGGTCAGAACACGGACGGATTCGCGAAGGCTGAGCTTGGGAGTCTCAGCAGCTGGGCCAACTGGCGTGGGAGGTTTGGCCGGGACGAAGAACGCCGGGGCGGCACAAACAGTCGACTGCCATTGTTAGTGGAAATTGGGTTGGGTGCGTGTTAATGAGACTTACAATAATGGAGATGTAGAGAACCATGGTAGAAACATCACCAGGCTTCTCGACCATAAGTGGTGTAATGAGCTGCCCAAAGGCTGCACCGAATGGGTTGGCCAGACTTGTCAAAGCTGTTGCAGCCACACGACCACGGTTAGTGAACCACAAATCCGAGTATCGAGTTGGTGCCGCGAGAATAAATGGCTGAGCAAATCCAATGACAATCTCTCCAGCCATGGCATAGGCAATGCTTCCCCCGCTAGACTTGGTAGAACCAGCATATCGAATCCAGTTGCCAATGAGGATGAGAATGGCAGCCGTCATAAAGGCCAGCTTTGGCCCTCGGTGAAGAATGGTGATGCTGATTGGAAAGACAGCCACAAAGGCAAGGAAGAAAGCAGTGCTGATCCAGTTGATAGTTGATTCGCGTACAGAATAGTACTGAGCAGCGTGTGATGCGACTGGCGCATAGGTCATCCACTAATGTCCTCCTGTCAGTGTCTTACTTTGGTGGCTTGGGAAGTTTATCTTACATCCCACGATACAATAACATTCATGAGTGTAAGTTGCGCTAGACCAAACCAACGTCGTTTGTATGTGCGATACTCGGTCGAGGTGCCCTGGTGGATGCTGCCATCTTGCTCTCGCTCTCCCTCGCCTGTCTCTCCGTTCTCCTGAAGCGTGAAGTCGCGCGACCCCAACTTTTGCTTTCGCCAGAAGCGAGCGCCAACACTATCGCCGTTCATGATGCTGATTGACTAGAGAAACGACGGTGGGCGCTCTGGTTCCTCTGGTATAGATCGATCTTAGGCGCTTGTGTAGAGGTTAAGAAGGGATGCAAAAAGTTGTAGACAAACGTGGGGAAATAGCGTGTTTTGATCGATTTGCGACGTTGAGCGATGACGGGCAGGGGTAAGGATGCGGCGGACACTGACAAGCAGTGGCAGCTTCGATTTAAGCCAAGAAACTGAGAGCGAGTCAAGGCAGTGTTAGTGGCAGATGCATGTGAGAGACGAAAGCGATTCGCCCTTGGCAGATGAGTCTTAGAAAAGGAGACTTGAGGTGTAGTCCCTGACAAGAGAAGCTCCTGTTGCCACTCTTTCACTGGTGTCACCACACTTTAAAGTCGTCTCATTGATTCCCTTTCTCTCAGTCGAGTCTCCGGCTCTGTTTCGGAATCGTTTTGTTCAACCTGGTATTTGTTACTCGATGTTTGCTAGGGTCCTCGCCTGACTTACGGGTACTGGGCTCATGGGTCGATCGCGTAGTTCGGCTCAGCTCGGCGATCCTAGCGTCTAAACATGAATGAATACAACATCAATTGCGGATGTTGTTGTGAAGAGAAGAGATCAAGATCTGAAAGAGGGGAACAATGGATGCTCAGTAGCATTATAATCTCTTCGGAAGGAGGCACCTCATTTGCTATCTAACCCGAGTCTTGTCTTCCATAAAAGGAAGTCAGTGCGGTACCTTTGGCATCACCTGCACTTTTGTGAACACCTCCTTGAATATACATGTACAACGCTAGCGGCAACGGTTTGGAATTAATCTTTCTGATAGGCTGCCACAGACCAGGATGGGAAAGCACCGAGCTGCAATATCTCCAACTTCAACCAACTGGCGCAGATACATTTCTGATACTAGACGACACCACTTTGCTAACGGCCAAAGTAACTTGTACAAAAATCTCATAACTCTTGCTTTTACAAAGCTAACAACAAAATGCCCAATCAGATTCATATCCTTTATCCCTGCCTGAAGGAAGGCGATACGATAACATTCAATTACCCGCCCCAGCTGTATGTAGAAGTTGAAGTCGATGATGGACTTCGGGATACGGCAAGGTTGTAAGTAGTGTGAGTGTGTATGCAGCGCACCCAACATGGAAGTCCATGCTTTCGCCCAATCTGGGTTTGTGTGTGAAGCTCTAGTCTTGGTTCCCATCATTTACACGATGGTCCAGGTCAACTTACAGCTGGTCTTATGCGCCAACGCACAGGCCGTTGATGAATTTATGCCGACATGGACTTGGACATAGGCGAAGACATGCAATTGAACTTCATGATGATCAAGAGCATGGTATTGATCATAATGGGTTTCGACAAGCGTAATGATATAATAGCTACCCGTGACATGCCCAAGATATTCTGTCTCCAGGCTCCTCACACTCTTTGGCTTCATGTCTTGTAGTCACTGGGCCTTTGATTCTCAGCCACACCCACCTATCACATATCTTGTGCATATAGGATGCCAATAGGTACCCGATGGATACATTGATCTCTTGGGCAGCCAGCAAACCTGAAATAGTTCAGCCTAATCTGTCGTTGAAGCTCATGAAGGGGTTGAATGGCCCGTTAGTATAAAAATACAAGCGGGGTAAGGAAAGAAAGGCGAGTTTCGAGAGGATATATAATTGAACTGCAGGACACATCAAAATCAGCACTCGAGATAGGTGATGGCTGTCGCCACTGTCAACTCGACTGATACTGCCAGATCAAACATGACAGTCTAGACATAGTGTGGAAGAAATCTATTCAGGTGTTGGAGCGTATGATACAGAAAGAGCCGCCATCAGACAAGTCTCTGGACGACTTGACACCCAACAGACGAGCAATCGTACAGGGAGATAGCCCCCAGAAGAGAGCACTCTCGCCTCATTCCGGCTCTAGGCATCTTTTCGACGTATGTGTAATCATGTCGTCGTCTTAGGAATCGATGAACCCAGGTCCTCGATAGTTTACTTGAGCTTGGACCAAAGCTTGGGGGCGGCGCAGGCGGTCGCGCAGTGGGCGAGGTGGAAGACTATGCATGTTAGCAATCTGATACGGCCAGGACCGTTGCGGTTCATGACGTTGTTAGGGAGATGGTGACATACACTCCTCGACGCAGTCCTCCTTAGCACCACCCTCACTCTCCTGCTGATGAACGCGCTCGACGCACTCGTCAAAGTGGTGCTTGGCGGGAGCACATTGGGGAGAGTTCTTGCACTCTGTCGATACGTCAGCATGTGTTGCGAGGTATTATCGCGCCCGGCTATGAAGCAATTGCTAAATCACTCGTCGTGGTCGGGACCGGATGTCGGCGTGTGGAATTGACGAACCTTCCTCGAGAGTCTCCTTGGGGTCGACAAGCTCCTCCTCATCATCATCCTCCTCCTCCTCCTCTTCTTCTTCCTCTTCCTCCTCGGCCTCCTCCTCCTCGGCGGGCTCGTCCTTGGACTCGGTCTGCTCCTCGGCCTGCTCCTCCTACTACCCGTTAACAATTGATCAATCGGATTCGCAAAACATTAATTGCGCTGCCGACAAGTTCACGTCGCAATTGATCTGCAACCGAGCCGATGACAGAAAATGCCTTGCCAGGGAAAAAAAAAAGCCGTACCTGGGGCTCCTCAGCAGGGGCCTCAGCCTCAACAACGCTCCATGGCGTCACAGCCTCGACAATATCGGTGAAAGCGTCCCAGATACCCATTGCGACAGGCGAAAGAATTCACAATGGCGAGTGGTGGTTTCGATTGAGGTGTCGTTCGTCGATTCGTCGATTCGTCGTTCCTAATCGTAAGAGGTCGGAAGCTCTCGGCCAGAGTCACGAAATGAAAACTGATCCGGAATTGATGCATTTTGATTGGCTGTAACCAGCCGGCTTTGTCACCAATAACACGTGATCTATCAGCATCTTCCAGTCTACCGAGCGGATAGATCCGGACTTCAGCCGCCAAACTTGTAAAGGAATGCAGGTATTTCGCATCGAAGTGATACAACTGCTCAATGTTTCAGTCTAGAGATATTTTAACTCTACTATTCTCCAAAGTTTCGAAAACTGCAGTAACAATAATTTAATAATTTTAGCAGACCCTTTGCAATACAATAAATCCTAGGATAACAAGAGACAGTAGTTTGAGTTCACGAACGCGGTGCTCAAACTTGGTATCTGTAACATAAACACAGCTATGACTATAATCCAAAGCGGCCGTTAATCATCACGTTCGTATGATCCCCTATCAATTTCGCCTCGGATATGATCCTCCAATCGAATATTTAGCTGCTGCGCTTGTGCCTCGTCGTAATTTGGTGGTGGCTCATCTGGTGCCCGGCGGCTGGCGGCGCTCTCTGAGCCCTCTGGACGTACGTCCGCCGAGGTTGCTGTCGGCGCTGGTTGAGCAGAAGGAGCTTCATATGCAGGCAGAGGTTCATCGGGAACATCTGCGCCAGGGCCCATTTCGCGGCGCATCTCTTGGTACTGGTAGAGACGCTCCCTCAGCCGAATGTAGGCTTCATTGAAGTCCATCATGCCTCCGTCCGAAAAGGTAAACTTGACTTCTAGTCGAGGAATATCTGGAGGGATGCCGCCACCAGATACTGGGATACAATCCGATTTCCATACCCATCCCCACCACATAGAAGAGGAAGTGGTAGAGTCTTGGAACTTTAGAATTGGGGCACTGAAGGATTCAAATTTTGGTTCTTGTGTAGGTTTTAAAGGAAGGTATACGATCTGGGTCGTCAGTAAGATATCCCAACGTAATCTGGATTCAAACTTACTCTTTTGTTAGTCAGGAAAAGAGTACCTCTATCGCTTTTCCGTTGAAACGATGCACATCGTGCTCTCAACTCTTGGGGCACAGACAGGTCGCATGAGATTCTCGAGTCGAGCTTCATCAAGATACGTTCATTGCCAAGCTTGACAAAGCCGCCCTGATTGAGCATAACCCAGCTATCGGCATTGTCAGGATCAACGGGCCGCGAAGGAGGACGGCTTGTAATCAGATAGTCGTGAGGATTGTCCATTATAGGGCGGGGTCCATGACTCCATGGGCCGGAGATGGCGGGGCAATCAACGGACGGACTGTGCCGTGGCCGCCGTGGACGGAGGAGACAAGACGGACAAGACGGAAGATGAGACGGAGAGGCGACGGGGGAAGGAAACGGGAACGGAGAGGGGAACGGGGGATGGGGATGGTCACAGATTAGTGAACCACGGGTAGAGAGGGACAGCCTTCAGAGACTGGGTAGAAAGAATGGGATGGAGAGAAAGCCAGGAACCAAGAAAATAAGGTAAGGTAGACAAGACAAGACAGAGACAAGAAGGGAAGAGGTTCGCGAAAGAGGCTTACTTTATCGACATTGTCGCGTACAGGGTTCAAGCGACCCTAGTTCGTGGGCAAATGGCTCCAGGCTCCGTACCGGCAGGTTCAGGACGTGCAGGCAGCTTTAGTAGCTCCGAGATCTTGGAGCGGGTGGCTCTGCGGCCGGGTTGGCCTCTGGCCTTGTCTTGGGCCTGGTGGTGCTGTGGTGGGGGGTGGGTCGTTTTGGAGACTGCACAGTTTGGTCTGGTTTTGGCTCTGGCTCTGGCTCTGACTCTGGCTCTGGTATCCGTAGAAGAGGCCAAGGTTCCCAAGCCCAGCAGCCGAGGATGATTAACGGGGGTTGTCGAATAAGGATCAGAGGCGACCCAAGACCAAGGTACAGGGAGACTAGGCGTCGAGGTAAGGTGAGGTGAGATGAATAGTCCAGACCCGGAGGATCTCTAGAGGGCAAGCCAAGACAAGCCAAGCACACAAGCGAAGCGAAGGAACAGAGGCGAGCTGGACTGAGGACAAAACGGTTCAGAGTAAAAGCTGAACAGAAACTGAACTGAACTGAACTGAACTGAACTGAAGAGGTGGCTGGTGGCTGGAAGCGATGCCGTAACGAGGTGGGGAGACTGATGGAATCTGCGGGCAATGTCTTGATTTGTGGGTGTTGGGTAAGCGTCACAAAAAGCAGAGGGCACTGTATCCGTATCGGAAGCCCGCTCGATGGTGTGATATGTAAAGTATTCAACGAACACGGTAGACAAAAGCAAAGAGAAGTGAAGCTAGACTACTACAGTACTGTAGGTAGACGGTATAGCGGCAGATGTGGTGGGAAGTGGATGTGAAGGAATCAGTGCAGTGGATGGAGTAGCAGAGTAGCAGGTTGGAGATGCAAAAGTTGGGCACTGCGGATCGTCTTTTTTTGGGCCGAGCCGCGCGGATGATCTGGATGAGGGCTGAGGTTACCTTGAGCTATGTATCGTTTATGTGGCATTGGCCACGTGTGATTGGCCAGAGCGAAATCTAAGGTATCAACCTCCAGGCTGGGTCTCGAAGCAGTCCACCACGTGCTTCAGTGACAGCTCACGCAATATTACAGTACCTACCTACTGTAACAGTCTGCAGTGCGTAGAAGCAGTAATAACGAGGCTGAAGAGTCAGTATGGGTAGCATTCACTAGGTGTACTAAGTAGAATTATTATTGTTTGTGGGAATGATTCACCCCCGCTAAAAAGCTGTAAACAGGTCAACTCTCAGGATCGTCTCCGGCCCCTCCCCTCCCTCCCCCATGTGTATCGTTTGCCTCCACTATCAGGTAAGATCCGGCAGCTCAGGTCGATCATCCGTGGTTTCCGACCCCAAAGGCTTGTATTGCGCCCATGCTTGATTCAGATATCATGTCTGTACGTATTCAGTTCACCGTCTGCCTTCTGACTCACTGGTTCATATCTCTGAGATAAACAAGCCCTCAACTTTATACCGACGCATGAAACCCCGTCGTGTGGGCTGTCAACGTCAGTTCCATCAGCCGACATGCTCGGCCACATTAGCGAAAGCTAAGGAGCAACTAGGGCCGGCCCCAGAGCCAGCATCCACCAGTTCGACTCGACCTAACGGTTGGCGATGCTTGCTTGTTGATGCGGAGGCGCGTGTCCTTTGGCTAAATCCGACATGTCTGAGTGTCCAGGCGACGAATCATTGTGACTGCGTGTACAGTAGGAGAATTATAAGGAGGAACATCAAGTTTGTACTCGTACGCTAAGTATGGTTGTGATGGTATGCATGTTTAGCTGCATTGGCTCCAGGATTTGATACTGTTGGTTATTGTTGATGTTGTTGTCCTGGCAAGGGCTATTAGGATGTTTGAAAAATAACCCCGCGTCCTTGAAAAAGCCGACTTCAGCGAACGGCTTAGAGCCGGAAATGAAGCTGTTTTCAGCATGGTACTTCACCTTATCTAGGGGGTCTTTTGCGAAGGAAACGACCAACGCATAACTACCTACATGTAGGTACATACATACATATGCCAGCAGATGAAGGCTCAGCCCCAATGAGACCATAGCATCTGGTTTTACTCCGCAAACTAAAAGTCTAGAAGCAGTTAAGGACAGCTGATCTTAAATGTGGAAGCGCTATCCTGTAATAAATTATTCCGAGACTGTTTCGTAACATTAGATATGATAATCTGTGTCGTGGCTAGACTCTTCAAGTTGAACGGGCCTTGGAGTGCTCCATGTATCTGGGGTTGATAGAGTGAGCGAACGATATCTAGTAGCTAAATCCTACTAAGCATGACAACCTAACTCGTAAATCTACTTGCTTTTAACAACCTGGAACACATATTACAAAGTAGAGATATTCATCATCGTCTAAATTAGGTATGTCCAGGCATGTAAACTTAATAATTAAGGTACCAAGAGAATGTGTTCCAACCAAGGTACCTTACCGAACAAATACCTTATATCAGCACCTATCAAGTATGAGCTTCGCTTCTCAGGCAGTGAGCGACCTGGGACCCCCCTGCCTCCTTCCGTCTTCATCCCTCCACCACCCACGTTTCAATCGCTTCCATAATATTTTCTGAAACAATAACCTTGCAACTACTTATTCAGTTACCTGATACGCAACAACGCCTCTCCATGACTCGGTACAATACTCGACTGTCATTCTACTTGATTGAAGTCGCTTGACACGTCATTTTTTTAATATCTGGGCCTCGTCAACTGACGGATTAATACCAGGACGGGAACTGATTGTCGATTGTGCGTCATGGCGTTTCATGGACAGTGCTCCAACTACAGCACTGTACCAAATATTCGTCTCGACAAACCCTGATGCGAATTTTTGTCAAGTGGTCAGGATCAGGTCAAAAGAGAAAAGAGTAAACAAGAGACGTCATGTCCTAGTATATCTGGTTCGCTAGCTAGGGCAATCTGCAGCTTGCAGCCGCAACCAAATCCGTTCCCGCCCAGGGCCGACTTCCACGAATCCATGATTGGCTTCGACTACGCTTCGCTGCCGTCTCCCCACCAAGGTCGTGCACTCAAGCATGTGCTGGTAGAGCTTCTGATTGGAGGTCCGGCTTGATGGAGGCTCCGGAGTCATGGAGCTCCAAGTTCGCTGCAACCTTGGACCGCCGGTGATTATCGGTAAACTCTAAACCGTTACCGACCTACGGAAACATACAACGTCAAAAAGGAACTTGGACTCCTTGACAACTGCACTTGTTAAACAGCCCTTGCTCACCGACTTGCCCTGGATTCGCTAAACTTGCCTGCTACCCTACCATTTTGGCGCAATCAGCATGACTTACAAGGCCGAGGACATAGCCAACCTCAAGCAGTATAACGCCTGCGATATTTCGGACGCACTCCTCAAGCTAAATGTCCCTGGTGCTGGCTTCGTCGCCGATCTGAACCTATATAGCTCTCCTGAGGGTGAGCCAACCTCGCTTACTGTTGCACCAGTCTCAACAGTATTATTCGCTCCTAAAGGACAAGACATTTCTGGAATACCAAAGAACGTTCCTGATGGAACCCATTGGGCTGATCTGACGGAACCAGGAACCGTTGTGGTCCTAAAACAGCCCGATGGTCAACGGAATGCCGTTTGTGGAGGTGTTATGGCGGCTCGCATGAAGCTGTGCCAAGCCAAGGGCATCGTCGTCGCCGGGCGGGTCAGAGATATTCTAGAGCTGAAGAATACTTCCCTACCGGTGAGTACCACCATGGACCCTGCTCCGTGAACAAGCTGAACTCGGAGTTATGCAGATTTGGGCTCGTAGTCTGTCCACAGTTGGAGTCGGTGGAGGAAGCGCGCCCTGGGCAATCCAGGTACCGCTCGATATTGACGGGACCCTCATCTCTCCCGGCGACCTGGCATTTAGCGACCCAATCAACGGAGTGGTTGTCATTCCTCAGGACAAGGTTTCTGCAGTGCTCGAGTTGCTGCCCAAGTTGACAGCGGCTGACGGCAAGGTTGAGGAAGATGTTCTCAAAGGAATGACGGTCTACGAAGCCTTTAAATTGCATCGGAGTAATATGTGAAGAATCTTGAGATGTGGAGTGATATGAATGGCTGATATGTCACAACTCAATAAATATAAAGGCTGCTTATGGGTTTTCCAGAGAGTCATTGGCTTGGCATACTCGCGGTGGCTGGTTCATCCTGGACGTCACCTAAAAAGTGCATCACGAGATTACGCCCAGGCTTCAGATCTACACAGCTTGTATCAAGCAACTTGAGGTGCGAATGGATCGACAATACAGCTCTGAGTCATAAGTTCATTAACATGCCATCATCAAAGTAGGATCTCTACCATGACTACCTAACGACCAATAAACAACCCGAACCCCGAGACCAACAAGGAAATGCACACAAGAAGAAACAACATATGCCGGCAGATCAAGATGTGCCAGCTCATCAAAGCCACCCGTCCTTACTGGGAGCTGGCGGCTTGTCCAGACCAAAATCGAGCTTGGGCATCTCAATCTTTGGCGCCGCCTCCACCGGTTTCTTCTGACCTCCGGATTTCTTTGGCGAAGCACGAGCGTCTGGGGGCGGCCCGTATCGCACGTCCTTAACTTCCCAGCCATCCTCAGCCGCCGCCCCGACCCATGTACGGAGACCGTCGTGTACGCTTCCGTAGAACTTCTCTTTGCAGAGTCGTAGACTGCCGCCCAGACATCGCTCCCAGCCCGAGATGCGGAACTGTGCGCGAAGGGTGTTGCGCTCCTCCATTGTAGGCGTGCACGCCAAGATAGCATTCATGAGATCAAGGTGAGAAGCTAGGTAGTTGGTCGCATCCCACTCAACTCCGCCCACGTATGGTGCTGCTGGAACGGGCGGACGCTCCTGGGGAAAGTGTTGAAGCATGTAGCTGTACGGACCAGGGGTCGAATCGGCTGTTGAGGGGCGTTCCGAGGGGATAGACACCACGTTGACGTTGTGAAGGAAGATCCAGAACACTTCTTTAGTCACGCTGACGACCTCCTTGCACCAAACGCGGTATGGTCTCTCCCGCCTCATCTCCCAGACGAATGGTAGCGGACGTTCATCTTCTTTCGGCTCAGGGTCTCTCAGATGCGAGAGAATGCTCTGGGCTCTTGTTACACGTTCCGTTGGGGATGCGGATTCAATATATGTGAAGAGAACAGATGTGATGATGTTACGGGTGGTGAACTCGCTGGGGCCCTTCCTTTCCGGGTCGAAGAGCATATGAAGGAGCTTGGGGAATAGGTCAGCTTGGATTGTGTCGAGGTACTGCATAGCACGAGCCGTCGTCGACAGTGCCTTGAGACAGAGAAGATTTTCATGAAGGAGCGCATCCTCATGTTCCTCCCTATCACATGTTAGTCACAGCGAAAAACTACACCCTCCGACTTTGACTCACCTCCACTCTACCTCCATGATGCGGTTGAGGAGGCCTACTATTTCCCTCATACCGCCCTGTTGGATAAAGTCCTCTATCCATGCTACGGTCTCGTTCCGAAGCAGCAAGCGAAGCTTGTGAACCTTGCCAACTTCGACAAGTTCTGGCTTCTGGACCTTTCTCAGGTATGCGACGTAGTCGCTCGGTCCTTGGTTGAGTTTGATCTTGGAGAGGATGCTTGAGTTGACTGAGCCGTTGGATCCAGAAGGGCCCTCGCTGATTACGCTATCGGTCGATTTGCTCCTGAAATGGCGACCGAGTGTCCCCTCCCCCTTTGACTTTTTGATGGGCGAACTCGGTTCCTTGGACTCCTTCCTTCCTCGAGAGAGGTTGAAACTCTTGCCCCGCGATCGCTTCGATTTGTCTTCACTGGGTGTGGCGGCTTCAATAGCTGAGCCGCTATTAATGCTACCTGCATCAGTTGAGCAGGGTCGAGAAGCCTGTGTCTCAGCCCAGTCCTGGCGAATGAACTCCATCTTGATAGTGTCGCTCAGGTTTCTCATCTTGTATCTCTGGTTCTCTGGAATGTTTCGACGATCCAACATGGCCTCGAGGTGCTTGTCAATATCCTTGGGATCAAGAACTGGCTCTGTTGGTTCTGATACAGTCGATGTCGACTTGGATCGACTGTGATTGAATGTAGTAAAGACGCTCAAGACCTTGCCTCGGCCTGACTTAGTCTTGGCCTCGGTCGAGTCTTTGGATCCTTTTCGCGATTCGTTTTGGAAGCGGGGCTTTGTTGGCGACGGTGGTGAGTCCATTGCTCCTTGCATGGGATGATATGATTTCGGTCTTTCCTTGACGGCTGCTCGGTTACTCATGTATATCTCTTGAGCGCTCGGTGCTCTTCCTTCATCCATACTTCGACGTCCGCTCTGTGTTTGCTGAATCAGTGGTCTGGACGCAAACTGGGAGTATATAGGCGTTGGTGCGGGAGCATTTACGGGCTCCTCGGGTGTTCTGTTTTCCTTATCCTTGGATGAATTGACGTTGTCTTCAGATGCGAGTCTGCCCAGGTTTCGCAGGGTTTTGGGTCTGAACAGGCCCGCCAGGTTGGTTGCCGACTTTGTCTGTTTCGGTTTCGTAGGTGATGGATCGCGGGACTGTACTCCCCTGGCTTCTTTACTTGGTGCTGTTATGACGGTAAAGTTACCAAAGTTGGCATTCTTGACTGGCGACTGTGATCGGCCTCGGTCCTGTCGGTCGTTACATCGTGGGAGGCGGGGAACAGGCTCCTGCTGGTTGTACTGTAGCTCGGCCAGGGCGCCAGGGTTGGCAAAGTTCTCAAATGCCATGATCTTGGGCTGTATAGGCGATGCGGTAGCGTGGAACGGGCTCTGGAGGGAACTGGTATCGGTGGAGCGCTGACGGCGATGCATGAAGCCTTCGAAGATGGTGGACCTGGGCCGTGGCCTCCGAACCGGGTCGAAGCTGTTGGCGTCGTTTGAATTCATCGTGGTCTGTAAATCCGTGCTTATAAAATAGCTGCGAAGTATTGCTGCTCACCGGGTGGGTGGGTTAGACAGCAAGCGTTTGGGAGAAAGGAAGCGTGCTAGCATAGCATAGCAACATGAAGAAGTGAAGAGAAGAGAATCGACAATAAGCAAAAAAGAACAACAGGCCTCACGCACAAGAGAAGCCAAACTAAGATGCCAGATTTTTGAATGCTACGCCATTGCAGAAAGAATAGTAGAGGAGAAGAAGGGGAGGGAAAAAAGCTGGGGTTAGCAAGGAGGTGGTTTGGTTAATCAAGTCAAATCACGGTTAGACAGGCCCCGTTGCCGTTGCGCGGGAAAGCTGTTTATCGGGGAACGGGCGTTGACCGGGTGATGGGGTTATCTTATCGCGCCTATGACGATGATGATGCAGGATGGCGTGTACAAGCGTGGATGGGAGATTTAAGCGTCTTATTGTGACGCAGTTATTAATTTATTTTGATTTGTTGATTTGAAAAACTCGTATTATTCCAAGGGTCTTTTGATAGAAAATTTTATAAAGGTAATTCTAAGCCAAGAGGTTATGTAGGTAGTCTTGTTGGAGCGTTGATCAGCTAAGTAGAATTCCAGTTCAAACGTTTATGGGGCTAGAAAACGTTTTTGTACTCCGTAGCTTCTATTGTGTATTTTGAAGTTTAGCCATGGAAGTCAGAATTTGAACAAACTTTGTCAGAAACCAAGATACACGAGATGCAGAGTATGACACATGAGTTGTGGAATAAGCAGAGGCATGACTGGCTAGAAAGAATATACACCAATTGGTCTTACTAGCAACACGAAGTGACGTTTGACAGTGCAGTAAATAGATCAAGACTCGTAAAAATGTCCGTCAGCCATTGAAGAGGATTGAAGAAGAATAAGTTGAACGGATCATCTTCTTGATATAACCCTTATTTTTTATATTGGACTATCTACCTAATAGTTTGCTTTTCCTCACGTATCAGACATTTAGATGTGTGGCCTTGATGCCTTTACCGCGAGAACCTTCATGTTTTACTTGAGGGTGTCTGATTTAAAGATAAATATAAGTAGCCCGAGGTCGGAACACGATAATGCGGGGTAGCTGAGACCGAGTTGGAAAAGTCTTGGACCTTTCTAGTAAAACTCCCAAGCCATTGTATGAGAATAGCACAACATATTCTTGCCTACTAATCGCACTTGGACATTATTTGCCAACGCTACCTACCTAGGTATATTCATCTTCCCTAAGGACTACTTGACGTTAACTTCATTTCAATATATCATCTTGTTCATTGCCTACTAGCAACTCGCAAACTAACGTACTTGAGAGTACAGTATCGTTTAATTATAGAGGCAGAAAACAAATCAGTTAATTGTTGGGCTTCCAACTCTTATTGGTCCATCTATAATTCAGTAGTCCATCTGCCGCCGCCCACTACCGAAATCGTCCCCAGGCAAAGACCCACGGCTATCAAGCACCACCACATCGTGGCTCAAAGCTCAATTCCGCGGGGTCTCGACTGGGATAAATGTTTAAGCCTCTCCCCTCCGTCATATTCAAGAACTGAATCTTTCATTCTCCTATACAACTTTCATTCAAGTATACCAATCTGACCCCTCGATTGCATCGCTCACCCTCGGCGTATGAGACCTACACTCATCTCAAGACTCAAAGCAGCCAAAATGCCCGTCCACCACCTCATGGTCGGAACCTGGACTCCTCCAGGAGCCATCTTCACTTTTGCCTTTGATGATGAAGCTCTCACGCTCAAACTTGTCAAGCGAACCGAGATCCCCAAGGACGAACCCATCTCGTGGATGACATTTAGTGTAAGTCTTCACTCTCACGCTCTAAAACATTTGCTGATATTGTCATCTACAGCATGATCGAAAAGCTATATACGGCGCTGCCATGAAAAAATGGTCTAGCTTTGCCGTCAAGTCGCCAACTGAGATAACCCACCAGATCTCTCATCCCATGGATCACGACCGTAAGTGCTCACTCACTTCCACCTCAATCACATACTCACTTCTCAGCCAACGCCTCTCTCGCTACGACAAACACCCGCGCCATCTTCCTCCTCGCAGCAAACAAGCCCCCCTACGCCGTCTACTGCAACCCCTTCTACGACCACGCCGGCCACGGCGCCGTCTTCACCACTGACCCTTCCACAAAGGCTCTCAAGGACAATGTCCAAAACTATCCCTATCAGCCCAACACGGGCATCCACGGCATGGTCTTTGACCCCGAGGAGGAGTATCTTTACTCTGCCGACCTCCGTGCAAACAAGCTCTGGGTCCACCGCCGCCGCGGCAAAGACGACGCTTCCCTCGACCTCGTCGGCTCCGTAGAGTGTCCTGACTCCCGGGACCATCCTCGCTGGGTGGCTATGCATCCTACAGGCAACTATCTCTACGCCCTCATGGAGAAGGGCAACCGCATCTGCGAGTATCTCATTGATCCAGCCACTCGTCTCCCCGTCTACACCCACCGACACTACCCCCTGATCCCGCCTGGAATTCCCGACAGATGGACACAGTATCGCGCCGACGTCTGTGTTCTGTCGTCTTCGGGCAAGTACCTGTTTGCCTCATCCCGCGCCAATTCTTTTGACCTGACGGGCTACGTCGCCGCCTTTGCTCTATCCGATACTGGCGCCATTGAGCGCCAGATCTGCCTCAACCCTACGCCTACGAGCGGTGGACACAGCAACGCGGTCGCGCCTTGTCCCTGGAGCGATGAGTGGGTGGCTATCACAGATGACCAAGAAGGTTGGCTCGAGATTTATCGCTGGCAGGATGAGTTCCTTGCACGCGTCACGAGAGTGAGGACGCCAGAGCCTGGGTTTGGCATGAACGCCATCTGGTACGACTAATAACAGGACGAACACACAAAAGTAGAAGTAGTAAAACGAAACAAGCGAGAAATTCAAGCACAATTTGTGACCAGGCACTTCCCATGCTAGTATTGATTGTAGCTCATATAAACACCCCATTATCAGCACCACTGTCTGAGCCACTTCTTGGAGTAAGCTCAAAACCCGAGTGCGCTGATATACATGCAGTAGCCCTTAGACAGGTGCTAGTTTCCATTATTCATACAAGTCAACTCCCTTCTTAATGCATGCCGTTAGTCTTAGATCCATGCCCGTTTGGCATCTCATCATCTTCCACGGCCTCTTCGTGATCCTCGCCTAACAACGGCGTTCGTTCATGTCCGATCCGCGACTGCGAATGGCCATGCGAATTTGTGAAACCCAAGTGAGATGCTGCTCGGGGTGGCGCAGGTCTTGAGTCCTCAGGGGGAGGTGTCTGGTTGGAGCCAAGACCCTGCTTGATCTTGAAGACGCTGCGCTTGTTGTTGCGAGGATTCGTAGCTCGGTTGGCGGGTCCGAGACGGAGCTGGGATCGCATTTCATCCAGACTGGCCTTAACAACAACCGGGGTCCCTTCGATGCCACCGTCAGACGTTCGGCGCTTCATGTGAATAGCAGTCTTCGCAGCGTTGTGAAATCCACCTTCGTAGTTGCTGTGAAAGGAAGCCGTTTCGGCATTGGGTGTCTCGTCATGGCTAACATCGACAAGAATCGTGGCCTCGGGCGCCTTCTTATTGGCGACAGCCGCGGCGGCGGCAGCAGCTTCAGCTTGAAGTCGGCGAGCCCGGGGCGCAGGAGTCAGGCGTCGAATGGCCTTGTGGACATCGACATAGACATCAGATTCATCAACGATTTCCCTATCTGGTCAGCAATGAACACAGTTTACTCGCAGAGTTACTTACTCTCCAATTAGTTCCTCAATCACATCCTCCAGAGTGACAACACCCAAGGCGCCATGGTCTGAGCCAGGGAATTCTGATACGAGCACCATGTGAGACTTGCCCTCCTGGAAAAAGTTGATAATATCCAAACAACTTGTCTCAGGACGGGTTTCAACAATGGCGCCCAAGGGCACGTCGCGAACAGGGATCCTGTCTTCAGGGTCGTATGTGATAAGCGTCTTGACCAGAAGCATACCAACAAAGTCCATGTGATTTCCAGAGCGGTAGATAGGGATGCGGGAGTATCCAGATGATAGAATGTCATCCATTGTCTTCTCATCGAGAATATGGTCCTCGGCAAGCGTGTAAACGTCGGAGATGGGCGTCATAACTTCGGCGACGGGCTTATCCTTGAGGTCCAGAACAGCCGTAATTATGGTAACCTCATCCTGATTCAGTCGTTCGGACAGTTCACCCAGAGACTTGTGGAGGGTTACAAGAGTCTTGAGGCCGCTCTTCTTGTACACGGTGCCATGATCCTCACCCAGGATCCAATCAAGAAGCTTGGCAATGGGCCAAGAGATGGGGCCGGTAAGGTACATAAGAAGCAGAACGGGTCCCGACATGTATCCGCCGATGGGTAGACCGTATCGGACACAGACGGACTGAGGCACGATTTCACCAAAGATAACTACAACAGTTAGCAGTGTCCAGTTTGAAGCGCGCGATGAACATACCAATCAGAACAGTACTGCCGACGACAGCAGCAACACCTCCACCGAGGGTGCGGTCCAGAACGACGGGTAGGGACTCATTGACGATAACGTTTGCTAATAGCAGTGTAACCAGAACCCAGTGTTTTCCGCGATTTAACAATTTCAAGACGCGCTTCGCATTCTTAGACTGCGATTCCGCGGGGTCACCCGATAAGACCTGGAGATAAATGCTATCCTGACCCATCAGGCTGTGAAGGTTAGCATGCGACGCGTGTTGCCAAGACGGAGGGGAACTTGCGCAATTGTTAATCCGGCAAAAGCACCGCCAAGGAGCACCAAAGCCATTGAAGCAGTAGCAAGCACCCAGAGATTGTTGCCGGCCTCTTCCTCACCGCCGTGGTCCTTGGTCGCTCTGTCGACTGGGAAAGCTGAGACGCCCGTTAAACCGGCGCCCAAGACTCGGCCCATGCCGATGACCGCTGGTCGAATCGCGCCCGTGTATCGCGATGACTGTCCCATGGTGCTGAATCACTCGTATACCGTCTCTATATGGTCGAGGTATCTCGTTTCAGAGAGGTGAAGCGGAGAGACCGCAAGAGTCGGTTGAAGGTAAGCTGTAGGTGATGTTTAAGACGGATAAGGACGAATGACCCGGCGTGCCTGGCCAAGCAAGCTTCCACAATGAATGGAATGTGGCTGAGACAAGGGGAGTGCAGAAGCTTAAAAATAATAATAATAATAATAATAATAACAATGAAAATGAAGACCGGAACAAGATTGTCGCGACAGGAATAAAGAAATTTCGATCAATTCGTCGATATTCGACCCTTCGCACCGAAGGCGACTTTGGTGAAGAGGAAGAAGAAGAAGAGAGGAAGAAGCGACCTGACGGGACGAGGCGAAACAAGTGGGACAATTTACCTGCCTCATCCTTGGATCATAAGGTAATTATCCTTCTATTGGCGATGACGCAGCTCCCAAGAAAAGTTCAAAGCTTCTGATTGGTGGATTGCTCCAGGGCCCCGGATGCAGCACAGGCGCACTTTTGCTGAAGCTTCAAAGTTACAGCAGCTAGAGCCTAGAGCACTTAAACAAGTGCCCTAAGCTTGGAAGCTACCTAAGGTTGGATGAAGTCATGTAGAAGTACGGAGTACTGTACTGTAAGTTGAATGTTGTGGTCACATAATGAATGTTTTTTCTCTCTCTTTGTTTGGCTCAATTGAAAGTTGCTTGATGACGTTGTTAGTAGGTAGCCTCACTCAGTGGAGCGAACACACTCAATAATAATCAAACCTCACAGCTTGATCAAACTCACATCAAGCACGCCCTCGGAGTTTTTCAATCCATCCATCACTTCACTACTCACCGGCCCAAGAACACCAAGAATCATCAATGCCTCGTTATCCTTTGCATCAGGCGGAGTATCAGCCCCCCTTGTCGCCTCTGGGTCCAGACTCGCCACTTGCATAGACTTGATGTTGATACCATGCTTGCCAAGCACCATCCCAACTCCTCCAATCTTACCCGGCTCGTCGTAGTTGTGCAAAATGATAAGTGTGCCCTCTGGCGTAAACACACCGTTGAACCGGTCCAGCTTGGAGATGAAGATGCGCTTGTCGCTCGTGTAGCCTTCAATGACCTGCTCACTGCCGCTGCTACCCGCCTGGTAAGACCGCAGTGTTACCAGGTTGGCGTACGCTGAAGCGGATTCTCCTGCACGAGTCTCGCTGATGACAATGTCTTTCTCTTTTGCAATAAGCGCAGCGTTGACCATGTTGATGTGTGAGTCGCTAAACGACGAGACCAGGCCCTTGACCAGAGCAGCAAAAAGCGGCTTGGTGTTGGGCATACTAGCCAAGTCCCCATGGTATATAAGCTCGAATCGACGACCTCCTATCATACCTCCCTTGCTGCGCACAAAGTGCTGAGTGTAGAGACGGCCCATCTTCTCGACGAGCTGCACTGATGGCTGCAGCTTGCGGTACTCTTCCGGCATGATGATAGGGGCGTTGACAGCACTCGTAGGAAGACCGCCTTGAAGAATAGCGAGGACCTGCTTACAGACATCCATTGACACATTCTCTTGCGCCTCGACAGTCGACGCTCCCAGATGAGGCGTTGCCACAACCTTGGGATGCTTGCTGAGTCGAGCTGCTATAGAGTCTGCAACCACGGGTTCTGAAGACCAGACGTCGATGCCCGCTCCTGCGATCCATCCTTCATCAAGTGCTTTGATCAAAGCTTCTTCATTGTACACGCCACCGCGGGCGACGTTGAGCACGCGAGCTGTCTTCTTCATCTTCTTGAACTCTTCTTCGCCAACCAAGTCCAGTGTGGTAGCCAACAGAGGCGTGTGAATGGTTAAAAAATCGATAACGGGGAGCAAGTCCTCAAGTCCAGGTACCAGCTCCACGCCAGTTTGGCGAGCCATATCGGTGCTCGCATAGGGGTCAACCGCCATGACTGTCATCCCAAGTCCCTTAGCCATGCGAGCAACATTCATGCCGACCTTACCCAAGCCAATGATGCCGAGTGTCTTTCGACCAATTTCAACGCCCACGAGCTTACTTCGCTCCCAGCGGCCTTCTTTCACACTGCTATCTGCCTGGCCCACGTTGCGTGCTGTTGTCATGAGAAGCGCAATAGTGTGCTCCGCCGCAGCAAGAATGTTGCCCGAGGGAGAATTGACAACGATGACCCCCTGGGTGCTTGCAGCAGGGACGTCGATGTTGTCTACTCCAACACCAGCCCGAGCAACAACTCTGAGCTTACGACCAGCCTGTATGACCTCGGCTGTGACCTGCGTCTCGGAGCGTACAATGAGGCCATGGTAGTTGGGAATCAAGCTTATGAGCTCGGCGGGCGATAAGCCCTTGCGGTTGTCAACGTCAAAGTGAGGGGTGAGCAGAGCCAGCCCATCCGGAGACACCTTTTCAGGGACGAGTATCCTAAGACGGTTTGAGTTCCCGCCGGGGGATGTATCCAAAGTAGCTGATGGGGTCATGATGAGTTGAGTGGTATCTTGAAATACTTGCAAAGACAGTGTGTATTCTAATAAACTCAAGCGAGAGGGCAGTCAGCCAGGTATAAGTAAGAATGGGGATGACGTTCCCTCTTGTGCTGCCTTTGTCCTCCTTGAAACAGACAACCGCCACCCAGTCTTGATTGTCCAATCCACACAGCCCAGTTCAGCCTCGATCACCATTGCTCAAAGTAAAAAGGTCCTTGCGAGAACTGGCAGACTTGAATGCAGAGGCCCGTTCACCGTCTCAACATGCAAGCACCCCACGGAATAGTGACCTCCGACGCGGGGGTTATGATTATGCACGCGCAGAGTCGTGGCTGAGTGACAGACATATTATTGCACAAGGTGATCAATACAAACGAGTAAACGTCAATCTTCACGTCCATCAACAGAGAGCTTGTGGTGTGACACCCAAACCACAGCCTGAACTTAGAACCCCTCACTTCTCCATGTTTAACCACTGCAAGCCACGGGCCGTCGTGGGGCACGAATGGTTGGAGGTGCATGTCAGTGCCACAATTGTACAGCAATCCTCCCGCGTATGCCGGTCAACGGATTTGCTGAAAGCCTGTTGGTTGATGCAGGTTTGTGGGAGAAGAGGCGGCAGCGTGCTTTAAAGCCGATTGGCTAAGGAATGTAGGCAATCAGATTCATGTTATTGACAAATTGGAAGAGGCAACATGGACTTCGAAATTGTGCCATTGTTATATCGCGATATCTTCTGGGACTGCATGCCGCAATGCCTCAAGCTTGGATACGCAGGTATATTGTAAGATATTCTGGCCCATCCGCTACAGGCATTTTCTTCAAGTGTAAAGGGCGCAAACTTTGTAATTAAAAGTTGTCCTTGCCAGAAAACCTCTCGTTCTGCACAATCTCAACCCAGTAACCATCAGGGTCCAGCAAAAAGGCCACATTCTTCATCCGACCATCTGTCAGTCTCTTCTTCCAGCTTACATTCATGTCCTCAAATCGCTTGCATGCGGACTCAATATTGTCAACCGAGATACCTGCCTTGTCAGCTTTGTACGATCCAGCTATACACTTGTTGACTTACAGATGTGGCCAAACCCCTGGGGCTGGTCGTTACCGTTGTGGTAGCTGAAGTTCTCGTCCTTCTCGGTGCCATAGTTCCAGGTAAGCTCCAAAAGGCCCTCGCGTTGAGGGATTGTGTTCTCATCCTGGCCCTCAGGGAAGGGCTTGTCGCCAGGGTAGCCGAGGAAGTAGAGATTGAAGCCAGCCTCGGGGTTCTCTAGCGTGCGCAGTCGAGACATGCCGAGAACATCCTGGTAATACTTCAAGGACTTTTCAGCATCCTTGACGCGAAGCATGGTGTGGTTCTAGCTCATTAGCTGCGTATTCTAAAATATCAATTCGAGAGGGGCTAACCATGGTGTAGGTCGACACATCTGTCTCCTTCACGTTTTCGGTCTCCCTGTAGTCGTTTCGGGCAACAACCTCAACCCAGTAGCCATCAGGGTCAAGCACAAAGGCAATGTTTCGCATGCGGCCGTCAGAAAGCTTCTTTTGGAACTTGTACCCAGCATCCTCAATTCGCTGGCAAGCGGCCTGGATGTTGTCAACGGCAATGCAGGTGTGACCAAAACCACGGTGAGGCTCCTTGTTGCCGTTGTTCACCTTGTATTCGGGGTCATCCTCGGTACCATAATTGTGAGTCAATTCGATTAGTCCTTGTCTGTCAAAAGTGCTCTTGTTGTACGACAGAGCATTGGGAGAGTCGTAGCCAAAGAAGTACAAGTCGAACTTGTTGTCAGGGAACTCCAGCTTCTTGACAAGGCTCATTCCAAGAAACTCATAGAATTTGGCTGTGTTTATGTCAGCCCAGCTCAGGTTCAGGTTGGGTGGTCATCAAGGTGTCTGGAACATACTGGATGCTTTGGGGTCCTTGACTCGAATCCTTGTCTAATTAGCTTCTGTACGTGGCATGTTTAATCGTGTATATATGGGGACGTCAAACTTACATCGAGTGGTTGAACTTGTAGTTCTTGGTGTCTGTGGTGGAGGCCATAGTGACTGTTCTGGACTGTCCAGCGGCAGCAGAAATGAGGGGAACAGTTGGTCTTGCGAGGAAGCTTGTGACTGAATTGATGCGCTGTGCTGCTCTTGCAAAGCTCATTGGAGTTTTTGAGTAGATTATGAGACTTGTAAAAGTTATCGTATTTTTGGCGATATATGCAGAATTGGCGTTGAGGTGGTGCCCCTCCACTTGCGATACCCCACCTGAGGTCTGACGTCAAACATCAAATCGAGTGTCGTTTGAATGGGAAGAAATTATTATGACAATATGTCACGTCACAATTTCTTCTATAAAAAACATAGAGATGCAGGTATTGCGCGATATGATCTACAGGTGATACCCAAGTTTCATGCAAAACTATCATTGGCTTTATCTTTGCTTGAGTTCTGACTCTCGCTTTAGGGTGTAGGGTAATTCCTTGCCGAGTGGCCGCAGGAAGTGTTGGAATGGTCAGCGAATGTCAGCACCTTGTTGAGACAATTTACTGTATGGGCTGCAGTGAGGGATTTGATTCAAGTCAAAAATATGAATAATTTTCTCGATATTTTACATCTCACTTAGTAATGTTGGAAGTTTAAAGTATTATCTTTACAATGAATATGGCTTTCTTACTGCAGTCATCATGGCTTCTCCACTGTTAAGGCTCAAGGTACATCCTTGGCAAACATGCTAAGAGCATGCAAGACACTCGTTTATCGATGTACAAGCAACGCATTGCATCAATGTACTATGCAATGAATGAATCATAAGTCACATTAAAAGCTATCGCAGCCCATCACTATTTATTTATGAATACCTATTCAGTGCGGCTCGTTGCTGGTGATGATAGTGCTTTGCGGGGCCGCCCTCAGCCGCAGAAAGCCTGTGGAACTAAATTAGCGGCCAAACCTAAAAGAGATGCGTTTCTATTTACTCTTTGTACTGTAGCCGCCCACTCGTCGCATTAACTTCGCGTTCTTTTCACCTTGCATCATTCAAGGCTTCGTTCCTACGCCAATCATTTAACCAACACTGTAGCATGTGATGCCATGATATCTCTATTTGCTATCTCATCTATTGCGCCTTGGTCAAATTAACGATCAGGGAAAGCAAAGGAACCGCCCACTCAAATTCACTGCTGCAACCGGTTAATCATCATGGATCGTTTTCGAGATATCGCGAGTGAATATGATGACTCGGCCGTCATGGACGATGCAAAGATACTTGAAGATCAGGTAGGTGCCGATTCATCTAAGTCCCAAGTTCGGTCGCCCTTGACAAAGACACGATCAATGTCCGACGGAGGAGGAACTCCCTCCCGATTGTCTCCCTCACCACATATCGTCGAGGCTTCACGCCGAACATCGAAAGACGACACCAGCATCCCGACCCCTCAGCCCGTGACGCCTCGGCGTCCAAATTTCTCGAATCGCGGCTTTTCCATACAGATGCCTCCTCGAGAATTCACTTCTCCAGCAGCCAATTCATACGTCAAACCCGCCCCTTTATCACCTAAACTCGACCACTCCCAGATATACGCATCTCCTACAAACATACTTCCGCGTCGCTCTCGAGGCCTCGACTTTTCCCGTGCCGCTACTAGTCTACACCACTCGACCCTCGCTGAGCAGTCTTCACCCGACTCATCGCCCACCGCTGGTGGCCGGGCGATGAATATACCGACCCGAAGAAGTCATTATGCAGGGCCTGAACAAACATCAACATCTCTCTGGTCCGTCATGGGTAACCAGGAAAAGATGAACATCAGCAGCTCGCTTGGTAGCCAGGCGATAGGATCTGATTCGTCCAGCACCTCTGATGACGACGAGCTGATGGACGAGGACATGGACGACAGCTACGTAACGACTCCGCAAGTCAACAAGATTGGTCCAATTCCCGGGCCTACAGGGTCCGGTGGAACCTTTGGATCCCCTGCAATGAGCAGCCTCATGAGCTTTCAACAGCGACAGAGACCCCGCAAGCAAGCCAAGAAGAAGGCCCGTGGGCCTTTGGGATTGGGGTTCAGCGGTGCATCTCTATCCAAGTCGCCGCCGACTAATTCTACACGAGCTCGACGAGAGAGCATCAGCTGGCAGGCGAATCAATTGCACATATCTGGTGCAGATTCCGATGAGGCACGAACAATGGGTGATGCCGACGGGCTTGGAGATGGTCAGCGCAGTGTCATTCGGCGGGTTGTGACACGGCGAGGGAACCTTTTGGTTAGTCGACTCTCGCCAGCTTACAACATGAACATGCAGCTAATACTATATAGCCCAAGACAAAGACGTTTGCGCGAATCCGGGCTGCGCTCATGGAGGAGAGCACACCAGCCGAATCCGAGTTTCGTCGAGAAGCTGAAGTGGTTAAGCAGGTCCGCGATTGTGATATGGAACTTGAACCCAGGATACAGCACCAGACTGTGGAATCGACGCAGACTACGACGGCCCCTTCTTCACCTAATCTTACCCAGCAAGAAGGTCTGAACGATGTTCCCGAAGACGACATCATGGGCGACGTAACTATGGGCCTCTCCAGCAGCTTTAAGCAACAGGCTATTAAAAACTCAAAGGGCAAGACATTCTGGGACACCTTTTCCGAGTCGAGCAGCGCTGGTGGTGCCAGGACCACACCGCCTCCCGCCGCCTTTCTCCCACGAGGCTCGTCCTCAGGTATCAGCGAGGACGTGGCGATGGACTCACCGTCAGTTGGTGGAGCTAATGTATGTACCCCCTTGTCCAGTCAAGAATGCAGCAAGCTGAGCTAACCTTTCCAGGCCCCGCAGAATGGCGGCACTCAACCGCCCAGTGCTGCAGAAATCACCCGAAGAATCAACAGTAAACGTCGACGCGATGACGATTTTGACCCCGTCAGCTTCAAGCGTCGAGCGGTCAGTCCAGGTATGAGCGTTCACAACTCGCCAGTTATGCAAAGCCCACTCCAACGAGACGGTATGTCGTGGGGTTCTCGGCCTGGAAGTAACGGCGGCGACAAGGCCGGTAGCAGTGCCCCAAGCGAGGCTAGCAGCACGCCTGGAAACCTATCTGGTAACAGCTCTGCGGCTGGAAGACTTAACAGCAAAGGTCGGGTTGGCTTCCAGGGTATGATTGACACTCATGATGGCATTATGCGTATGAGTATTGAGTAGTTTGGGGGTTATGTTCTTGCACGGATATCTTATTGCTTTTGAGGCGTCCGAGTCGCTTATTGGAACTAAAAGCATATCGAGGAGTTATGTGCTCTGGCGTTGTTTGTTGGAACGGACTGGTATGGGATCATAGAATATCCGACCTTTTGAAGCGGATTCCTTTCATTTATTAATACCCTCAAGTTGAGTAAAAACTACGTATCATCGATGCCTCCCATCGTTTAGATGTCGTCTTTATATAGACAAGCCCCAACGCCCGAAAGTGGAGTCTTTACTTTCATTGCACCTTATTATCCCTCATGTAAGCAAATCCCAACGCCTTCTATGCCGTATCGCTGGTACCAAATGCGCTGCCATCACTCCACACCTACACCCTCCTCCGGAACAGTGAGCGTACCCAGCTTGTCGTCAAGCCATCGCGCAAGCTCCGCAGCATGACGACGAAGGGCGGCTACGGCAGCAGCAGAGCCCGTGCTGCTCTCCAGGCTCGCTGTTGTCTGCGCGCCGGTGCTCACGATGCTGTCCGCGCCATCTGGGCTGCCGACATGCGAGGACTCGCCAGCAGGCACGTTAACATCGTGGACATGCGGTGCACCGTGGTCTGCGGCATCTGGGCTGGCAGGTCCAACGCAAACAAAGAGAAGACCACACTTTAACCTGCGAATAACAACGGTGCCGCTCGTAAGCTGCACAGTGACGGTAGCGGGCTTGATAGCCCTTCCCCTCGCAGAGCGGTGCGAGTCAAGCTGCTGGCTCTGCGACAGGCGATCCGTCTCGTCGTCGTCGGGCTCGTCCTCTTCCGGCGGGGAGCTCCCGATGGGATCGGGCGTGCGCGAGCCCGGTAGAGAGGCGGCGAGGGCGGGCGCCGAGGTGGAGTGTATAGAGAGGAGGGAGGCAGCGACGGTGGCATGCGTGCGGAGGGCGGCGACGGGATGGGGACTCGCATGGGCGAGGAGTTTGCCGTGGGGACTCGTGAGGAGCAGCGTGGGTAGCTGGGGGGTTCGGTTCGCGTTGAGAAAGGCCGTGAGGCGCTTTGTAAGGAGGAGAGGAGGTGTTGGGTGCGAGATTGACATGGTGGGAGCTGGTAGGTGGTTTCGAAGAGTAAATTTTTCTTCTCTTTCTAGTTGGATAAAGTCGTGATGCTGTTCGAGGATGAGTGAAGATTTTGTAATGTTGTTTAAAGAACAGATAAATACCCTGCCTTGTATCCTGTATTTGTAGGGTCGAAGCTTTTACGATTGCTGAGGTGGGAATGGGTCCAGCTCCATATTGTTCGAGAAGTGTTGATGGCGGGGCCCGTGATTCTGGTCCTCCCGGGGCTGATACCGAAGTGGGGGGCTTGTGATCATGGGTTACAGTGGCTGGTTGAACGCCATTGGCTGAGAGGATTGAGCTGCGTCGTGTAAGATCATTGGCTGTTTGGAGTGTCTTTTTGAAGCTTCGCTGTTTATGATGAGATGACGATTTCTTTGAAAGGGAGGTGATGTGTATTTAATCAGAAGAAAAGTATCAAAGAGAGTAGTGCCGTCAGAAAACTATTCTGTCGAGTGGTTTCGTACAGGCCAGGGAACGAATTCATGCTCCTTCTTTTTGTGCCTAATCTTGGCCAGCCGCTTACACATATCATCATCAATATCGACATATTCCCTTCCCTCCTCCGTCCCCCTTTTCCATTCTCGGTAAGCATCTTCCACTATGTCAGCAAATAAAAACATTTCTACCCATGGACCTCGTTTTTCTTGAGGGTCGTATAGGAGCAGATCTTTGACAATGGTGCGTAGCATCTTGGTGTAGCGTGCTCGGGCAAGGTACGAGTGAATGTTGATAGTACGCTCCGAGCAGTGATGTTCAGCAGGGCATTTTGACCATCGTGAAAAATCTTCGTCACAAGCACTTTCGCTCAAGTGACTGCAGCCGCCAAGGAGACAGTCGCATCCTCTGGCCGCCGCCCCGTTCTCAAGACAACCCTTCATGCTACAGAAGACGACATGTGAACAGCCGCATTCGTCACAGCAGTAAGAAGGTGCCTGACCAGTCATCATAGTGAAGATGACAGCGCCTAAAGACCACATTTCGTCCGAGAGGGTGTAAGAACGCTTTCCCTGTAAGATGTTAGCTGGTGATAAGATGGGTATTTGGTGTGGGGTGTTTTACCTCTGGAATATTCTCCTGATCTTGTTCGAAAGTCTTGCGAACATCGTTGAACGGTGCGGTCCCCTCACGCGTAGCCAAGGCCATTCCGTTAATGGCATGCTCAGTAACTGCGTGGCATGTGACGGCCACATTGCTAAAATTGCCCAGTTTACACTGACCGTACGTCTCAGCGCCGCGAGGATGCTGTAACCAAATGTTTTTGGGTTCAATTCCACGGTGCAAGATTGGGAACCAGTCCGTATTGATAGACTGCCAGTTTCGGTGCGCTCCTAGGTGTCCGTGTGGGTAACATAGCCTTTTGCCGTCATGCAGGTAAGTCACCGCACGGGTGAGAGAACGAAGGACATGCCAGCAAAGAGATTCTGGGAAGTAGAAGGAAGAATCTTCACAAGGGTTCTGGCGAAATAGAGCGCTGAGATTACCAGCATCGCCAAAATCCCAAACCAGCAAGTGCTCGCTATCCTCCCGAGCCTCATCTGGAGTTTGTGATCTGTTGAACGGTTGATTCTCAATTACGCCTACAATCGAGATGAGATTCTCATGATTGAGAATTTGCCGGATAGTATAGGCTTGGTTGTAGTCTGAAAGTAATTTATCGAATGCACTGGCCTTCCGATTCTTTGTAGAGCGGAGAGTGTCGTTAGGTTTTACTCCAAAAGGGTTGCTGGGACTGGCTAGATATTGCTCCCCACGGGGATCTCCTTGTCTGGTAACGATCCAGACATTGTCGGCAGCCTTTTTCAAGAGCTTAAACACGGGCTCCTCAGTTCCACCTGAAAGCTCGCGGATCGATTCAAAGGTTGAGACTTTGGGATACATAGCCGCGACGAAGTTGGTGATGCTATTCACTCGAACAACAAGACAACCCGTAGATTTTATGCCGAGTTACCATTAGTGAAAGTTGGCATTTTAAGAACAGCTGCTTTGATCTCCTGAGCAAGTAACAAAGAATACTACTCCGCCACATGTTGGTAGAAACATTGCTCACTTCACTGATTGCTCCTATTCTTTGTCTTTGATCCGCAAAACCACCTTTGGCGTCCTTTCAAACAAAGACCATGGCAGTTTGGTCAATCAAAACTTGGTGAATGCTGCGATGCCTGATTCCATGTTGAGAGTCACCAGTCACCGCTTGAACGGCTCTTACAGAATTGTTTCGAACAAAGAAGAGACCCACGGCAGCGTGTTAGTGTAACATCACTTAAGCGCTCAGCTTGTAATGACCAGCTCCTCGGCATTTCTTCCAAGAGGCCTCAACTGTACGGATAAGCCTAGAGTTAATAATAATCGGCGGTTTCAATAGAATCTTGACGATCAAGAGCCGGTTGCAGCAAAAATGCTTGATCGTCGGGGCGCTTGTTTCTGCGGGCTCATGTGATGTTGAGCGGGAAATGAGGATGTACACGCTACGCTGGCAATCAACTTCCGAGGACCCAAGACTGCAACCGCCTCCGGCTTTGTGTGCGACAAAGTCTGGTGTTTGCGGCATGGATTGAAGCGGGGGGAGGCAGCCCGAGTATTGGCATGTTTCATCCATCCCAAGGGACCAAGACGGTTTGTGGGATTCGTCGTGATGCTACCAAGTTGAAACGGGCTTGATCGCTGAAAGTCGGGAGCACTGACCAAGCTGACAATGCGCCGGACTGCGCTGCGCGAAGCCTTTTGTTTGTTGTTATTATTGTTAGTTATTATTGCCGCTGAGGTGGCGGTTAATCGCGTTGATTTGCTCCTTGTCGTCTGGCGCTGTGGGATTGGATGAGGTTCATTCTTTGATATGGTGGATTCCGGCTGGCGGTTGGAGAACAAAGAAACACAGCCACTGAAAGAAGAGGATACCAGCGGCAACGTTGACTTATTTCGTCTTTGCCAAAGCCAAGCAGAGGCAATCAATAAGCCTAAGGCCACTGGATTATAGTCGACAAGCGGCCATCTACCGGGCCTCATAGTTTAGAGCCAATCATGATTTCTCGTCGATGATCTCTCTCAAACGGCCCATCTCTTGAGCGTTTGGTGCCTGCAGTTAATGGCGCCACTAGAGGCTAGGGTTACACCTGCCATGGATGGTCCATTGATCTTGGCTCCTTCCTGTTTGAAGGCATGTTCGAGCAGGCCTGGCAAGAAAGTCGCAGTGTGCCATTTTGACTTTCCGTCCCTGGTCTCCTCCACTTTCATTTGAAACCCTCCATTTCCGTCTTATTCAGTTCCAGATTCCAGACACTCACTCCCATCTTTATTCATTTCCCAGCCTGCTACTGCTATGCCATTGCTATTGTCACAGTCTTGACGGCTTTTCTTGTTCCGAACGCCATCTATTGTCGATTTGGTCGCTCTTTCATTCCATTCAACACAATATCGAACAATAGCGCATCATTCAGCCACCCACTACAGCCATCTACTTACAATCATACCGACCTATCTATTGTTCTTACTCAAAGATACCACAACAGCATACACCTCTTTGAGCGATTTTCTTGAACCTTTGATCTTTTTTTGTGTAACATTACCAACCGCATATACGATATTACCAACGACATGTGTTCGACTTCACACTGAACCTTCACTCTTTCGTGCACCGGTTGCAGCATAATATCATCACGATCGCTTATTTTCGCTCTTGGTTCGATATTCTTGTTATATTTGCTCTGGGAAGCAGTGATTCGACCATCGCAGGCGAGGATCGATCACGACGTCTTGTCACCTTTCAGCAGTGATACCCACCGACCACTTCTCTTTACTCACGATACCCTTGACGGGCCGTCATTCTTTGTTCCACCATGGGTTGCTGCTTCGGTAATCGGAAGAAGCAGATTGTGGGGATTGCTGACCAGAAATGGGAGTATATCAACCTTTGCGACTTCAAGAGTAGAGGGTGCGGTACCGTATTCGCTTATATCTACTTGTGGCTCATGCTTCTCGTTTCGGTTGCTGTCTACGTCGTTGACAGTTTTACCGCCGTGAACCTGCTCGTTTTCGATCGTTGGTCCTCTAAGATTGACCCTGCCATCTCCTTCGATGTTTCGAAATGGATCTTCTCCATCTGTATCATTCTCTCATTTATCAATCTGGGCTATGAAGGTTTCCGCGCTATTCGTGTTATCAGAAGGGGCAATGTTGCAGAGTGCTATCTGGATAGCCTTGCTGTTCGGTGGGAGTCGATTCGTCTTGGCTCTCAAGGATGGAAAAGGTTCCTGGTCTTTGCCGAACTCACCCAGAGTAAAGAAGGCGCACAATACATTGCCCTTTTTACATACTTCAGCTTCCAGTGTAAGTCGATACATCGAGTATCTGTTCTTTACTGACTTGCATAGCCTGGATCCGCGTAATTGTCTGCTCTGGTCCCCGTCAAGTACTCAACGCCTTTACGCTCAAATCTGTGTATGAGGCAAAATTGACACCCACTGCAGACAATGTTGGTGAATCAATCACGGGATTCTTTGAAAACATCAAGATTCTTGCCGAGGAAGACTACCAGCAAGCTCTCATCCTCTCCGGCATGTGTTTCACTATTGTTATTTGGGTGTTTTCCGCCCTGTTTCTCCTCGCCGCGGTTCTTTTCTGGGTCTTCTTCCTTTACCATTGGATCCCCGCTGCTGATGGCGGCCTTTCTGGATATTGTGAACGCAAAGTCACAAAGGCCTTGATGAAGATTGTGACCAAAACCGTCAACCAGGCATTGGCTAGGGAGGAAGCCAATCGATTTAGGGCTGAGGTCAAGGCAGCCAAAAAGAACGGCGAGAAGCCTCGTGTGGAAAGGACTGCTACTCTACCGATGTTGCCAGATGTTGGCACAGTCGGCAAGACGGATCATATGCCCATGCTGAACCGCAATGATACAATGGCGACGCTACCACCTTATACTTCACAACCAGGAACCCCAGGCGCCATGGAAACCGGTATTATGGTTTCAGAACGACCCATGCCATCGAGACAGGCCACCACGGCATCCATTGCAAGCTACGCCTCTCGTGCGACTTCCAAGTCTGGTGGACATGGACGTTTTGTATCTCCTGTGCCCGAAGTGCCTCCACTGAACTACGACGACTACTCCACGTCGCCATCATCTATAACTTCTCATGGGAACTACGGTCAATATCCGTCAAACCAGATAATGATGGATTCAATGTCGTCTCTTCCAGATCGCTTTACAGAAAGTCCTGGTCCAATGCACTCTGATAATGTGCCGCTTTTCCCTCCTCCGACCCGAGCGCCGAGTGCACGTCCAGTGGATGGCTATTCCCAACCCATGGGGACATTTTCGTCGGTGCAAGCACCTAACCATGCCCCGAGAGAATACCATGCATATAATCCTGGAGGTCGCATGAGTTCTGCACCGTCTATCAACTCTCACCGCGGTGGACCAGCAGTACAACGGCCGCTACATCCCCCAGTACGCAGTGCTACAGGCCCGGTGCCTTTTCGAGAGCCTCCATCGAGAAGCTTGACGAACCCAATGCCACCTCGCGCGGCAAGTGCAAGGCCAGACAGGGCTCCTCCATATAATTATGATGTTGAATCGCAACGAGGGGGGGAGTATTGGTGAATAATTGATTATGTGAAAATGGGCTGGAATTATTAATGACTTACGAATCGGGACGTCCATTTTCATAGGTGGCCTCAAAATTTAAGATAATACATTAGGAATGGTGCATTGTGAGATTTGAAACTTAGCAATGACTTGATGTTGCTGTGCTGCTCGGTTCTGGCCCTCTTATTCGTAAGATGTCGCAAGCGGCACGACAGCGTAATCAACTACGCCCTTTGAGAGAAATTTGTCGCTGATGATTTGTCAACAAGTGAACTCTAGACTACCTCATAAGCCGCAAGTTGATGACAGATGATTGATTAAGAGTGGTGTTGGAAATGATGATGAATCTGTTGTTTTTTAACCTTCTCATAGCCACATTTGTCTTGGGGTATCAATACTCGTTCCAAAGTCATCTGCTACAATCTTACCTTTTTGTCAACAACATTGACAACAACAGCAACATGCCCTCCGCGACATCGGAATTTCATGAAGGAGAGCGGGCTATGCACCAGCAGCTCAAGGTACCACATCAAAGAAATCCTACTCTTCATGGTCTAGCAGCCCATCATGGTATCCGAGTGTCGGAGAACACGCTGGTCGCCCTTGGAACACTTGACAACGAAGGTCGGCCATGGACTACAATCTGGGGCGGAGAGCGTGGCTTCGCAAGACCAGTAGCTGAAAATGTACTGGCATTCAATAGCACAGCCGACACGAAGCATGATCCGGTTTTCAAAGCTCTTTGGGACGGCATCGATGAAGAGGGCGTGCAGCAAGGAGTCATCAACAAACCCAACGGCGGCGAAGGTAAGGGAATGGCGGGGCTGTCTTTTGACCTTGAGAGCAGAGATCGTGTGAAACTCGCAGGCAATATGATTGTCGGTGCCACTGTGGATGGAGGCAAAGCTGTTCAGATGGCCATGGCTGTCACCGAGGGCTTGGGAAACTGTCCAAAGTATATCAACAAGAAGGTCATTGTGCCCAACATCATGGCTCCAGAGCTTGTCTCGGACAGACTCCCTTTACCACAAGAGGGTCTGAACTTGATTGCAGCGGCAGACATGTTCTTCCTGTCGAGCACAAATGGGGAGACTATGGATACAAATCATCGTGGAGGAAATCCTGGTTTTATAAGAGTTATGAGGAACGAGGAAGATGGGCTGGATTTGATTTATCCAGAGTGTAAGTCCCATTAGCCCCTATTTACAGCATGGACTAACAAAATACCAGTTTCAGGGAACAGACTATACCAAACACTGGGTAACTTCAAAGTCAATCCTCTTGTTGGCCTTGTAATTCCAGATTATACCACAGCCAATGTCCTCTACCTCACAGGAAGAGCCTCAGTGCTTGTCGGAGAAGAAGCCTCCTCTTTACTTGCACGATCCAATCTCGCAGTTAAGATCACGGTCACTTCTGCCAAATTTGTCAGATCAGGACTTCCATTTCGTGGTTCTCTGGGAGAGTATTCGCCTTATAATCCGCCTGTTCGCCATTTACTCTCAGAGCACGACGCCCATCTTGGTGTTGATTCGTCACGAACAATAACGGCACGTTTGACCAATCGTGAGGTGCTCACACCGTCCATAGATCGATTCACCTTTGAGTTATCCTCATCGCAGCCTATATCAAAGTGGCATGCTGGACAGTACATCACGTTGGACTTTGAAACAGAGCTGTCAACCGGATACAGCCACATGGCGGATCATGACCCTCAGAGCCTCAATGACGACTATGTGCGAACATTCACCGTCTCCAGTTCGCCGGAGAACAACAAGGAAATTCAGATCACAGCAAGAAAGCACGGTCCAGTCACGAAATTTCTCAGGAAGCACAATCTACGTGTACCGCTGGAGATACCCGTCCTTGGCTTCGGCGGGGAGGAGAACTTCCGTATACCTTTAGAATCGCAGGGACCCAAGTCCATTTTCATCGCTGCCGGTGTAGGAATCACTCCTCTTCTAGCGCAAGCACCGGCCATTCTCCAAGGCAACGTTCCTTTTGAGCTGTTCTGGACTCTTCGCTACGAGGACCTTCCACTTGCGATCGACACATTCTCCAAGTTTCCAGGACTGGCGAGCGTGACCAAGCTCTTTGTCACAGGTACTCCGGATGAGGGGATGTTTCTGGAAGAAGCAGAGCGGGCTGGGACGCATGTTGAGAAGCGACGAATAGGCGTTGATGATGTCGAAAGTCTCAAAGGCCAGAACGCCCGTTTCTTTCTGTGCACGGGGCCGGCGTTGCTGTCGGCACTCGAAGGGTGGCTACAAGGGGAGAAGGTTGTGTGGGAGGACTTTGGGTATTGAGGTGTCTACAGCGGCGTAATGATCGAAGTATTCCTTGCATTACGCCAGCAAAGAGCTATGGTTTCACCTGGCTCTCTCAGGCGGAGCAGAATAGCACATGTCGGACTGGTCAACCGGGCCGGTTGCCCGGGAGTTTTTCGTTAGCTTGCAAGGACTGTAATGTTGGAAACCACCATGTTCCCTGAAGTTGCTTCTGGATGCGGGGAGCCGTTTACTGCCGAGTTAGTCAAAGTCTGGGGTTGAGGAGAGAGTTGTCTCTTTTTGCGCTTGATCTTCATAGTGGAGGTACATATGTTCGGTAACTGATTCCGGCTTCATGTGCAAGTACACATGTACTTGTACTTACTTGAGTGTTTCTTTTTACCAAAGCCAGTGCTGTAGGTAATACATTGGATATTCCATTTACTTGAGTAGTCTGAATTAACAATATCATCAAGTTTATTTCCCCACACAACTCAACCTCCGGAGATGCAAGCACAGTCTTCCCCTCCCCCGCGCTCCATGTTGCGGATCCGCATTCTTACCCTTTTGTCCATATCACGTAAGGACGAATGGAGATTGTTTAAGCTAAATTTCACTAGAATGGCTCTTTTATCAGAGCTCAACATGTTAGTTAGTCAACAACTAAAAAGTCAACGGTTTGAGTGCCTTGCAGTTGTCTGGCTATGCTAGTCTTGCATAGTGGCCGGAACCTAGGTGATCGCCACGAATCTAGTGAGCTGAGGTTGAGGTTAGGTAGAAAGTGAAAACTTGCATCCATGTTGAGCACACTAATAGGGTTCCTCGGAGTTCTCGTATTTTTCCAGAAGTCGCCCGAAACTCTTGCGTCGCATACATAATTCTTAAGCCTCAGCCACAAACAATAGGTCTTATGCTGGGAGCTATTGCTAAACTTCTCGAGGATCAGCCCTTAGGGTTTAACATTTCTAAATGAACTGAATATTTAAATAGAGCACAAAAAACTGTTTCTCTAAGCTGCTACAGAATGACTCCGAATTCCCGAACTTTAACAAGCTTGGTCCGCTGTCGGCGGCAGAAACTGCGATTTACGGAAGACCCGTTCGTTTACTCAGCCAAAGCGGAACCGGCTAAAATCACCCAACGTTAAGCTCGCAAAATATCCATCGTGGCAGAAAATAGTTCTCGCTTGGGGGGGCATAGTGGACCTCTGCTTGCGGAGTTTTGGATTTGACTGACAATTGGGCCGCTAAATAACTCGACTCTTGTTTGTCGGTGTCTTTGACTAAGCAACTGTGAAAGCTTCATACCAAAAGAGGGGAATAAGGTGTATGTCTCTTGAAGGAGACAAGGTGTTGATACAAGCTGTCGTTTATGAGCCTTGGACCGCCTGGCTCTTGGTTAGGACATACATGCTGTGGCTGGTTCCTATGTCTGAGACTGGTGATTTACGGATGGCCAGTTTCGTGATTACTTTTCTCTTGAATTGCACGATGCCCATAAACTATTAGAATCGCTTAGAGACCTATGATCTGATGTCGAGACACGGTGCGTTTTGTATCACGGGTTATTGACAGTAGGCGAGCCGTTTAAGACAGTGGAGCAGCCCGTTTAGGCTCGCTCTCGCCCGACGTGGGATCAGGGATAGGCGTGGAGACAAATACTACTTTTGCAGATATAATAATTTGCTGTTATTGAGAGAATTTATGCATCGTCTTTGAAACTGTTGCTCTGTAACTGCGTGAATTATTCGTATAACGTTTCAACGACTGAGCTTCCAACGTAATACTCCCAAGATAATCGAACACCCCGCATTTCTTAACCAAGGGTTGAGACAACTGATTGCCGTTTACATGCAAGCTGATTGATTCATGGCGCTGACAAAGCCATGGCTGTGGTAGCAATGAAGTCAGACTGGAGGACAAACCAAACAGATACAGTAACCAAGAAAGTTGCAAGAGGATCGGATCGGCATAAGCAGCCCATAGCAATCAATGGTCTGGACCGGCACTGTAACAAACATCTGGATAGAAACCTTGAGATATTGGAACAGCACGTCTCAGTAAAGGCCAACCGAAGCAATTTCAGCTGCAAGGCTGAATAGATAGATACCTGCAGCAGTTTTTTTTTAGTTCTTTTTTTTTTTTAATTTTATTTTTTTTAAGGGACCTACAGTACTAGTCTCAAGTCCCTTGGGTCGCACAACTCCAACACTCACTGTAGCTTTGTATCATGTTCCCTCGATCCAAGCTTTGGTGAGCGGCTCAGATCGGCATCGTCATACCTCGCCACTAACAGTTAGAAGTTGTGAATTATTTAATGATGAGATAAATTGGTGCCTCTGGGAAGACAATGAAGAGCTGAATATCGAAAGACAATGACCTTGTGTTGTTTTTGTAGGTATCAAGCCATCAAGAGCTTCAAATCTCCCGTTGTCGAGCTCCGTTTCGGAGGTAGCCATGGCAGGAACTAACCATTCTGGGTAGCACCTGGTGTGAAATTCTAGTTTAGTGGCTTACTGTACAGTAGCATGAGAACTCCACTGATGGCGATGGCGTGCGTATGGTGCGTCGAAGGCCTGGGCTTTTGTGTTTGTGGGTGCGGATTCGTGATGGCAGGTCAAACAAGCTTGAATGGCCTTGGAATCTTTAGCGGGCCTAAAAGTGACCTACCATTTTGCTCGGTCGAGTCCAGCAGATGGGAATAGCTTTATGCTGTCCCACTTTTTCTTAATAAGTCGAGTCGGCGCACGCGCAGCATCCACCCACCATCAGCCTGCCTAGAGATTTGAAGCCAATTCTCCCAGAAGGCCCGGAGAGAAAACCTTCCTTCTCACTTTCAACTTTTGGCTTTTACATCTCATTTCTCCCTCACTTACTCACTCCATCTGAGCGTTATCACACCTCAACTACTTCACCCTTTTGAGCTCGACTTGGATCATAAGCGATTAGCCACCTTCTCTGCGAAACCGCTATTATTGTATCATCGACTTACTTACTGATTTCGGAACCCCCGCCATTGTCCGCCGTCTATCCGGTCAACTACTCACGCAGCCCTTCGAAGAGCAACACCCATAGTCTTGCCACATCTTGTCTCAACCATCACACAGTCGCCTCGACGATTTCAATAGACTTGTCTGCCCAGACCCGCACATTTTCAAGGATCCGGTCGTAGTTCGGTCTCTGCGCCGATACTACCGTGCCCCTCGCTCTCGCTCTCGCCCGCCGCCAACTACCGGCGCCGGCCGTTGCTTATCAGATCGCGAGATCCCTAATACACCGCACAACACAACTTTACTCTCATAACACAACATTACCATCCAAAAAGTATCCAGGATGGCCTGCGACTACCAATACGTCAAGGAGCACACAAGGGAAGGCTACGTCTTCCCTTCGCACCGGTTCCAGCGCACATGCTCTCCGGATAAAACTCCCTTGTGCCTTGTGGCATGTGGCTCGTTCAGCCCAATTACTTTTCTTCAGTACGTCTCCTTTGCACGAACCTGGTGTTGCCTGTCATGGTGTTCTCTGTTCTTGAAATGCCAATTGCAGCCCTGACCAAACCTCACATCCCTATGCTTGTCAGAACAAAAGCTAACTGTTGAGCAGTCTCCGGATGTTCCCTATGGCTCGAGACCATGCTCGCAATGAGAGTGGGTTGATATCCTCATTGCAATATTTGCGCTTTCACTGACATGAATCAGATTTCGAGGTTGTAGCTGGTGTTTTGAGTCCTGGTAAGTCAGCTCCGCATTTGCCACATAACTAAACTAACACCTTGATAGTCAGTGATAGTTACAAGAAGAAGGGTCTTGCCCCTGCGCATCACCGCATCGAGATGTGCAGACTTGCCACTGAGAACACCTCCAAGTGGCTGATGGTGGACCCTTGGGAAGCCGAGAGCCCAACTTATATTCCAACTGCCAGAGTGCTTGATCACTTTGACTACGAAATTAACGAGGTCATGGGTGGCATCGAATGCACCGACGGAACTCGAAAGCGGTGCCGCATTGTGCTTCTTGCTGGCCTTGATCTAATCCAGACCATGTCCACTCCAGGTGTTTGGGACGAACGTGATCTCGACCATATTCTTGGCAACTATGGCGTTTTTGCTCTGGAACGCACGGGAACTGAGATCGACTCAACCCTGGCAAACCTGAAGCAATGGGAGAAGAACATCCATATCATCCGTCAGGTATGCTCCTTACAACATGTGAACTAGTCGTACATACTAACAATACAGGTCGTCACCAATGACATTAGCAGCACCAAGATTCGACTTCTTCTCAAGCGCAATATGTCGATCGATTTCTTGATCCCAGATGATGTTATCAGCTATATCTACGAACACAATCTTTACCGCGATCTCGATATGCCTGATTCGAAGGGCAAGGAAAAGGCCATTACAAACGGTCCCGATGTCGGCACCAGCACTGGTTGAGTGGTTTCGCCAGCCAAGTGCACGATAGACTCAGTACCCGAACTTTTACATCGGTCCCGATGCGGCTAGCGAGCCTCGAACACAATGACCGAATAATTAGACTTAACGATACAAACACCAACGCCGAGGCACAACTCAGAGTAACTGCCGGTAGATATTTGGTTTGAGTCGTTACGAGCTTGGGCCAAGGCATCTTTGTTATAGACGGCGCAACGGACCCATGACGCAGGAATTGGATCCAGTAATAGATGCGCCAAGTATGGGATATAGAAGGCGTGTTGATGAGGAGGTGGACTTTTCACTTTCCTTTGTTGCGTCGCTCGTGAAGCTATCTGCTTCGAATCAGAGAATTGGTTGGATAGAACGCACTAATGAGCGGAGTTGTTTCGATCAATTGAAGCACCACAGAGACAGGGCATCATCCCACCATACTGGGACTCATTCTTGCTATTGTTCCATACCGTGCAGTGTGTTTACAGCACTAGTTGTTCCCTGAATTTATTGGGGATTTCCTAGCTGTTGCTGTTGTACAAGTGTCTGGGTTTCAGATACACACTGGTGGTATGTGTGCATTTAACCAAGGATTGTTGCCTCTTGTTGTCTCGCTCTGAAGATGCAGTTGTTGGGCCATATCGTGTTATTATAGATTTAATGAGTTGGTTGGTTGATATTTAGAGTTTAACTGAAAAGATACCCTGTTCACCGAATATGCTCACAAAGAGCAATTGTTCTGTCCTATTGGCTTGAATCCGAAACCTGGCTCATTTGAACAAGGGCGAATGATAGAGTCGACCGTCGTCAACGCCAAGTTCCTGAAGGGAATACAGCTCCGGGAGACGATATCGGTCTCCTTCTTTTTCCAGCAAGATTGCACGAGGGCAAGACACAATCAGCGAATCAACCAATAGAGGTTTACAATTCAGCAACGCCTTGTCAGGGCCGAGGCAAAAAAGACAGAGCTACAAGGGAGCTACAAAAGGGACCTGCGAAAAAGGGCAAGGCGTGAACGCTGACTGGCTCCTCCGATTCGGCGCATAGATAAACACGTGCCCAGGGAGCGATAGATCGATAGGGCATTTGGGGGGGCGGGTCTGGGTCTTTTGACTTGGCGATGATCCAGAGACAAGATCCATGATAGGGAACCAGGCGGAATTGGGCGACGTTTTGGGTCTTTTGCACCGGACGAATCTTGTCTATCGACATGGGTGGGTGAGCTATCGCAATGCGACGTACAAATAGCAGACCATGGCCCATCTACTCTCAAGGTGAGAAGAGAGAAGCTCAGCCCAGCTCAGCTCGACTCGCCCAAGATGAAGCTCCAGTTCCTCGTCTCTTCCCTCATCAGCCCTCTGGCTACGGCCCTGACCATTGCTGAGATCAATGGCAACCAGTACCTCTCGCCTTACAAGGGCAAGAATGTCACTGGTGTAGAAGGCCTTGTCACGGCTGTTGGCAGCTCTGGCTTCTACCTGCGGTCCACCAAGCCTGATCGCAACTCTGCCACCTCTGAGGGATTGTACGTCTTTGGCAGGTCGGCTGTTGGCAGCGTTTCTGTCGGAGATATCGTGACTCTTGATGGTCTTGTTGATGAGTTCAGGTGAGCATCAAAGGCGCCTCCAAGTGCCGAGTGCCGAGTATCGCTAACAAAATCAGGTCAAACAAGGACTACATCCCCCTCACAGAGATCGTCTCTCCACGGAACATTGTCGTCAAGTCGTCCGACAACAAGTTCAAGCCAAAGGTCATTGGCAAGGACACTGGCAACCCTCCCGGAAAGCACTTTTCCAAGCTCGACAACGGCGATGTCTTTGCTGTACCCAACAACCAGACTCTCGTCTCCGTCGCCAACCGCAAGCTGCAGCCCAATACGTACGGTCTTGACTTTTGGGAGAGCCTTTCTGGCGAGCTGGTCACGGTTTCAAAGGCTTATGCTCTTAGCCGAACAAACAACTTTGGTGACTTCTGGGTGAGGGGTGACTGGAAGGTGTCTGGTCTGAACAGCCAGGGAGGTCTGACCATGGTTGGCAGCGATGCCAACCCCGAGGCCATTGTCATCGGTTCACCTCTGGACGGTTCCGACAACGCCGAAGACACCAAGCTCGGTGACTACATTGGTGATATCACTGGTGTTCTCACCTACGCCTTCGGCTTCTACCGCATCCTTCCTCTGACTGCCACCAAGGTCGCCAAGGCTGCCGACCCCGAGCACCCTCCTGCCAGCTTCAAGGGCACGGGGTCCTGCAAGGGCATCTCAATTGCCAACTACAATGTCGAGAACCTCAACCCCGAATCTGCTCACCTGCCCGGTGTCGTCTCGCAGATCGTCGAGAAGCTGCTCCTCCCCGACCTGATCTTCATCCAGGAGGCTCAGGATGGCTCCGGCGCTGCCAACGACGGTGTCGTTTCCGCCAACAAAACCCTTGCTGCTCTTGCTGGCGCTATCGAGGAGGCTAGCGGTGTTGAGTACGAGTGGACCGAGGTTGTCCCCGACAACAACGAGGATGGTGGTGCACCCGGTGGAAACATTCGTCAGGCCTACCTCTACCGACCTGATGCCGTTGAGCTCGTCAAGCCTAACCTGGGCGGTGCTGACGATGTTAACGTCGTTCTCGACGGCCCTTCGCTCAAGTACAACCCCGGCCGTATCGACCCTGCGAACCCCGCCTGGGACAACAGCCGCAAGCCCATCGCCGCCCAGTGGAAGCCTGTCAAGGGCACCAACAAGTCCTTCTTCACTGTCAATGTACACTTTGGCAGCAAGGGTGGCTCTACCTCTCTGCACGGCGATGCTCGTCCTCCCGTGAATAACGGCGTTGAGAAGCGCACTGAGCAAGCTACCATCACTGCCGTGAGTTCTCCTCATGCTTTATTTTCTTGGCCACGACTGACATTTTGTAGGAATTCATTGCCGAGATCCTCAAGAAGGACCGCAAGGCGCACATCATTGCTGCCGGCGACTTTAACGAGTTCTCCGCCGTCCAGCCTCTCCAGACCTTTGTCAAGACCTCTGGCCTCGTCGACCTCGACGACGCTGCCAAGATCCCCGCCACTGACCGATACACTTACCTCTTTGACAGCAACTGCCAGACTCTGGACCACATCTACATCAGCAAGGAGCTGCGACACGGCGTCAAGTATGAGCATCTCCACATCAACACCTGGCAGGGCAAGGAGGGCGAGGTCAGCGACCACGACCCCAGCGTTGCTTTGTTGAACATGTGCTAGATGGAATACGTGTAAATATAGCATGTATTATAGGGTCGTCAGTAAAATTACGCTTTGTATCTAGAATCCAAAATCCAAAGAGCTTTCAAGCCAATTGTACAAAATTTTGCATAATGTGCTACTCTCCATCACTGCCTTCGTCTTCACCATCTTGTTGCTCTTCCTCGTCCTCATCGTCACTATCATCGTCCTGGTCAGGATCCGGCATGACGATACTATTCAGAAATGTAACCTGGCCGTGTTAGCTGATACTATCATCCATATGCAATCGCAAACTTACAAATCCAACCATAGGACGTATAATCTCGCTAATCTTTTCCTGCGCATCATCTCGGTAGAACAAACCATCGTCAATCTGCACCCCAACAGTAAAGTTCCTCAACTTCAACAACGCAATATCACGATGTTCCGCGAGAAAGCCCTTGGGTTTGGTCTTAAGCGCATTGCTGCTATTCTTATCCGCAAAGGCAAGCAGCGCGGCATCGGGATCGCTCTTGTTGGCAGCCTTGGGTAGGAAGATGCGCTTAAAGGCCTCGTCGTTGAGGACGCGGCGCCATCGGCTCGGCCGCTCGTCGATGCTGGCGCGTAGCTTCTGTATCTGCTCGCCGCTGGGGCACCAGAGGCCGCCACCGATAAAGGAGTTTTTAGGCTCGCAGTGGATGTAGTAGCATGCGTAGGGACCTTTGCGGCCGGTGCGAGACCATGCGGCGGAGAAGTGAGGCTACGGGTTGTAAGTCCAGATGTATAGGAGAGTAAGGGGTGTGTTGCGTACCTTGTATGGTGTGGGATCTTTGCTGAAGCGAATATCTCTGTGGATGCGGAATATAACATCTTTGATGGGGAGCTCGGGAATGGTTTCGTCGGCTTCAATGACGGATTCTGTTGCGCGTTCGACGAAAGTGTTCCAATCGTTTAGTGCACGTCGATATTCTCCGTCATGAGCTGGACAGATCAGTATAGCTTGAGGGTAGATAGTGGTGTATACTTACACTTCAACCAAGGTCGCTTATTGTTAGCCTTCAGATCCCGTAAGAATAACATGGTATTCTTGTGAAGCTTAAAGTCCTCATATTCCACTCCATCCGTATCTCTCATCTTTTCCAAAGGAATGATAGTGACCTTTGGCGGCGCATCCTCATCGTCTTCGTCTTCATCTTCATCATCCTCTTGCTCGGGCTCCTGAACTAACTCGTCCTCATAGGGATCCTCGGAATCTTCCTTTTTGGCTTGCTTCTTGGGAGGTCTTCCGCGCTTCTTTGGCGGCGGCGGCGCATCGCTGTCTTGTGTGTCGTCGCTACCTTCAAAGTATTGGCTTTTGGTGGTCGAGATGCGTCGGGAGGTTCGGCGAGGGCTGGCGATGGCCTCAGCGGCACGTTTTCGAGGAGGCATTATGAAGATAAAGTGAGTATCACTCCAATTGCATTAATGGGGGAGTTAGATTAATTTGGTAGTGAATCTCAACAAAGAAACCAGGTAATGTCCATGTCGTCATTGCGTTGGCCCCTTTCGCGACGACGCGTTTCATAAAGGACGCGAGGTCACGTGCTCATATCAAGTCTTGGGTATCAAGTTGTTCGAAACACATTTGAACTCTCATCACGTTTATGATTCGAGATATGAAAATAGACTGTTATTGCCAATAATCGTACAGGGTATATCTCATCAAGTGTCCTCCACATCATGAATCATTTCTCAAGCTGGCCCTCCTGAGTATCAACCATCGATTCCTTAGGAGCCTCAACCGCCGCAATGCGCTCCTTACACGCAAACAACCTCTCTAAGAAACTGATATCCCCAAGCCTCTCAACCAACCAGCTATCCCCAAGTTCCTGATCTACCGGCTCCTGCGGCGGCGCTGTCATCTCAGTGAGTATGGCCCAGATGCGGGCCGCGGCACGAAGACGGTCCCAGTCCCGGCTCTCCATGACAGCCTCTTCCTCCTGTAGGTAGATGACTTTGCCAATCCTGTAGTGTCTGTCTGCCCAGGGACACTCAAATACGCCCTTGTTTGCGTATGCGACGAGCTTCTTCTGGTACGAGTTCCAGGTGTCGGCGGGGATGAGGGCTGTTTCTGGCTTGATGCGAGCCAGGGCTGACTGGAGACGCTTTAAGCCTGCTTCGCATTCTTGGGGGGTTGATTCTGCGCGCATCGCGTCTAGCATGTCAATAAGCTTGGGCTTGAAGTCATCCCATTGATCTGCTTTGATATCGATGACTGCGGCGACGACTTCAAGAGTGCCTGGTCTGCGGAAGACGGGTGGGGCTTCAGCGTCGGTGACAGGGACATCTTCCATGTGAGTATCTTCCTGATCTTGAGGTAAATCGAAAGAGGTAGGATCCTCTGTAGCGTTTTCGTTGCTTGAGTCCTCTTGGGTGGCATTAGGGTCATCCTCGTCTGGGGCCGAGACGGTGTTGGTGTCGATTTCCATAGGACCTGGCATGTTTGGGTCGATTTCATTGGACTCTTTGTCATTGCTGGGAGATTCAAGGGTGGTGTGGTCGTTTGACTGCTGTGCAACATTGGGGGTTGAAGGCTTCGCAGCACCTTTCTTCAACCATTTGTTGCGCTGTGCTTTCTTGGGACTATCTTCACTCGCAGTCGGAGTTGTAGTCGCAGCAGCAGCAGCTGCTGCTGCTGCCTCGAGGCGCCTCTGAGCTTTCTTCCTAGGGCTTTCGGGTGGTGTCTTTGTTCTACTTCTAAAGGCACGTTTCTGAGCTGAGTTCCGACGCGGAGACACTTGTTCGTTGATAAGGTCCTGAAGAATCTCGACAAACTCTTCGCCAGTGCTTGCGGTATCGAGTTGCGCACGCTTCTCTTCAAGATTGAGTCTCGAAGGCGGAAACGCCAGAAGTATCTCTGGCTCGCTGCCGTCGACAAACTTGAGTGCACACTTTGCTCGCGCTTTGGCAGCTGTCATTTGGCCGCAGTTTGCGATGAACTCGACAATCATGCCGCGCAGATGTACAAACTCGATTTGCCCATCACGGCTATTGCGCCCGGCTTCTTCGAATAGTGCTCTCAGGGAGCTGATGAAATCGGCGTCGGGGGTTAACATGTTGAAAAGAGCGTGTCCGAAGCATTGGTGGTGATGTGGTTGAAGGTTTCTGGGAATGGTGTGCGGATGAAAGCTCGAGTGCGAATGGAAGAACTGCAAGATATCTTCCTAGGCATTAGGAAGGAAATGAACAATAGATGAGCCATCGGCTGGCAGCAGCTGTAACTGCAAACGGGCTTCATAACCCTGTTCCTGTTGCCGACCTGATGTTGGCACTGCCATCACTCCCATATCATCATTGGCCGAAGCAACATTGGTAATTCTACATGAAACTATCAGTCAGTTCAGAGGAGACTTGGTCGCTTAGAGAACAAATGCTTGCAGTTAGAACACATATTAGTGACCAAGCTTAAGATAATGTGTTTTACCTATGATATGTAAACGCAACGTTGGGAGTCAATAGGCTATCTTATATACGATAACGTATCAGTACATACACAGACAGCTCGTAGCCTTGGTATTCAACCCTACATCAAGCTTCAATAAGGTTCCTAGCATAGTGCTAAAGCTCAGTGTCTACTCCATGTGTCTGTTTACAAGGATATGGTATTCCTAACTGCTATACTTGCTTGGCTCTAGGACCATGAATTTTTTGTTTCATACATAGACAAGGGAACACCTCGGCCAGTCACGATAGATCCAGGATGGAATCAAGTGTACGGAGCCATAAGACATTAAGGGTCACGATATCAAGTCAGCATGAGACTTAAGAGCAATGTCTAGGTACTCCTCTATATCACTGCAAGACATAAATATGGGTAAAAATACAACGTCACGAGGATAATATCACATTGGCTGAAAATCATGACATTGCGCTTCTACTTTACATCCGGCGCATCCCAGCCTCCAACCAAACACCAAAATGACGAGTTTATGTTCTTTTCCCTAAACTTCAGTCTATGCATTTAAAGCTCATCGTGAATGTTGTCATCCTCTGACGCGCCACCAGCGCCACCCTGGTACATCTTAGAGGTGATGGGGTAGGCGACGTTGGAAAGCTTCTCCTTCTGCTCCTCAAAGTCCTCAGCGGTGGCGTCGGCGCCGTGCTCCTCAAGCCACTCGTTGGTCTCCTTAACAGCGTCGAGGATCTGTGCAAGTTAGTACATGTTCTTGGTTGTGTGCGTGAGTGAATCAACTTACAGTCTCCTTGTCCTCCTCATCAATCTTGCCACCAAGACCCTCCTCATCGTTGACCTGGTTCTTCAGGGAGAAGGCGTAGTTCTCAAGGCCGTTTCGGGCCTCAATGCGCTCACGAGTGGCCTTGTCCTCCTCGGCGTACTTCTCAGCCTCGGCGACCATGCGCTCAATCTCCTCCTGGGTGAGACGGCCCTTGTCGTTGGTGATGGTGATGGACTCCTGCTTGCCAGTGCCCTTGTCGTGGGCAGAGACCTTGAGGATACCGTTGGCGTCGAGCTCGAAAGAGACCTCGATCTGGGGAACACCGCGGGGAGCGGGAGGAATGCCAGTAAGCTCGAACTTGCCGAGGATGTTGTTATCCTTGGTAAGAGATCGCTCACCCTCGTAGACCTGGATCAGGACCACGGGCTGGTTATCAGCGGCGGTAGAGAAGATCTGGCTCTTGCGGGTAGGGATAGCGGTGTTACGGGGAATCAGCTTGGTCATGACTCCACCGGTGGTCTCAATACCAAGGGTCAAGGGGTTGACATCCATAAGGACGACACCAGAAGTTCCCTCCTCACCAGACAGGACTCCGGCTTGCACTGCGGCACCGAATGCTACAGCCTCGTCGGGGTTGATGCCCTTGGAAGCCTTCTTGTTGAAGTACTCCTCAATGAGCTGCTGAACCTTGGGGATACGGGTGGATCCACCGACGAGGACGATGTCGTCGATCTCCGACTTCTTGAGCTTGGCGTCCTTGAGAACCTGCTCAACGGGCTTCATGGTCTTCTTGAAGAGATCCATGTTGAGCTCCTCGAACTTGGCCTGGGTCAGGGTCTCGGAGAAGTCGTTACCTTGGTGGAAAGCCTCGATCTCGATACGGGTGCTCTTCTGGGAAGAGAGAGTACGCTTGGCCTTCTCGGCCTCACGCTTGAGCTTACCCATGGCCTTGAGGTCCTTGGTGATGTCGACGTTGTTCTTCTGGTTGTACTGCTTGGCGAAGTAGTTGATGACACGCTGGTCGAAATCCTCACCACCAAGGTGGGTGTCACCAGCGGTAGCCAGAACCTCGAAGATACCGTCGTCAATGGAGAGAAGGGAGACATCGAAGGTACCACCACCGAGATCGTAGACAATGATCTGGCGCTCACCGTCGGTCTTGTCAAGACCGTAGGCGATAGCGGCGGCGGTGGGCTCGTTGACGATTCGGAGGACGTTGAGACCGGCAATGATACCGGCATCCTTGGTGGCCTGTCGCTGGTTGTCCTGCGGCTTGTTAGCTTGGTAGCCAAGTTTGAGTGAAGCGGTCAATACTTACGTTGAAGTAGGCGGGAACGGTAACGACGGCGTGGGTGACCTTCTTACCGAGGTAGCCCTCAGCGACCTCCTTCATCTTGCCGAGGACCATGGCGGAAATCTCCTCGGGGGTGAAAGTCTTCTTGGCGCCATCGACCTGGACCTGGACGACGGGACGGTCATCCTTGTTGACGACCTTGAAGGGGAAGTGCTTGATATCGCCCTGGAGGGTCTTCTCGGAGAACTTGCGACCAATGAGACGCCTAAAAGGTTAGCATCTGTTGCGTGTGAAGAGCAATTGGATAGGGTTGTGCATACTTGATATCGTAGATGGTGTTTGTAGGGTTGGCGGCGGCCTGGTTCTTGGCGGCGTCTCCAACCAGACGCTCCTCCTCGGTGAAGGCGACGTAAGAGGGAGTGATTCGGTTACCCTGATCGTTGACGAGAATCTCGACCTTGCCCTTCTGCATCACACCGACACAGCTGTATGTGGTTCCCAGATCCTGTGCAAGTTAGCAGAGCTCAAGTTTAAGCACGGGCAACAGGGTAAACATACAATACCAATGACAGTGCCGTAGTTATCGACATCGTCAGCCTGAACAGTCTGGACAAAGGCCAGAGGAGAGAAGAGGAGGGCGATCCAACAAAGGAGTCCCAGGCCAAGGGCCATAGAGCTCCTTGAACGAGCCATGATGAGCTCTTGTGTGTGTAGTTGCTTCTGAGTGTAGTTCGCAACAGAGACTCTGGAAAAGATAAAGGAAAAAAACAAATCAATCAAAAAGCAAAGGCTCTTGAGTCTTCAAGCCTCGCAGAAGAGTTGATTTGGTAGAGATGAAGGGGGTATCTTGGGGAATGTTGAAAGAAGAGAAGCGGGTTCGAGGAAGGCCGACGACTTATGAAGACGTCTCGTTGTGGCCCCAAAAAAAAGTTAATGTGTCCAGATTGCACAAAAGGCCAGATTTCACATCATCCGCAGTAGCCCCACGTGACAGGGGTCCAGGAGAGTTTGAGGTGGTATGGGGTTCGGGCACTGTACATTACCGCCTCATAGAGTACTTCCTCCAATAAATTTTGCTGCTAGAGAACTAATTCCATGAGCCGGGGACAGTGCTTTTGGAGCAAGGCTGTTGACCCCTGTTTTAAACAGCGAGCGCCTCAATCGCTGGGCAGGGAGGGGCCTAGTGAAAACGCCACCTAGACTCAACATACAGATACAGGCTTACTACGTAGTACAGCAAAGAAAAATAGATTATATTTCTACAAGGTTCTACTCGATATGAGTCACTTCAGTTACTATCAAGATAATTAAGCCGAGCACAACAATAGAGGCAAATTCGAGTGGCTGGTTATAGAAACTCAGAGCTTTGCTGTAACACAGAACAGGACACTTAGACCAGGTTACTTGGCCTCTTCAACTTCGAGAATATTCCCACCGCTTCGGCTTCAACCTGAGTTGAGTGGGTCTTCGGAGCCTAGCTACCGAAGGTGTCCTTTTGGATGTTCCAATTGTAAACGTGGAGGATCCTCATATCCCTTAATATTGTCAGGATCAACTTCAAGTCAGCTGTACAGTTTAGTGTGTTAGACTTTGTATGTGTCTGCATCCGCCTCAATAAGAGAACAGCTATGCAATTACCCTGTACAAGCTGTGCAATGTAATAGGCCACGTTGAACTTCTACACTCAACCACCAACCCTAGACCTCATGGTCATGACAGAAAAATCATCAACTCCACGTTACATGAACCGTAAAACAAAATGCTCAAGATTAAAGTTACATACTACTATTTTACAAATGCAAAAATGACACTTTGTACTCCTCGCTTGGACCAATCGACAATCAATCTGTGCACCACAACTTTAACAATCTACATCAACTTCTTGCCCAACTCGTCAGGAATTCTATAAATCTCGCCCGTTTTATCGTCCTGAAGCCAGTGCTGCTCCGGAAGCACCGTAGGATTTGGGTCTTTGATTGGCTGAATCAGCGTTCTGTGCTCATGGTAGTGAATCGACCGTGTGCGCTTCGGTTCGTATATAGTATGCACATGAGGCCTGATGTGCTCATGAACAACTGGTTCCTGGTTATGAACCGTCCGGTCAAAGTCGATACTGTTTTGGAGATGGAAATTGGCCTCGCCACTTGTGCCCGCGCGGACTTCCTCGTTGATGCGCTCAAACTCAGCGTCTCGAGCGTGAATGGCTTCAAGTTCTCGATTGAGGCTGGCCTCCCGGTTGACGTTGGACTCTTGTATCAGGGGCTCGATGTGCGTCTCTGGATGTTCGGGCCCTTCTTGGGCGATCGCTAGTCGCGAAAGTTTTGCCTGAGTAGGACTGACCTCTTCGACGAGGTCGAATGGTGTCAGAGGCTCAATGTCGATCTCTGGAAGCTCTGATTCTTCCTGAGAGAGTGCCAGTCGTGAAAGTCTTCGCTCAAGATCTTCTGGGTCAGCTGATCCACTCGTCCTCTTTTCCTGGTACGTTGTGTGCTGTGCATTCTCTTGTTCTAACACATGCTGTTGAGAAGCCCGACGAGAAGAAGTATCAATATTCTCGGTGTGGTCAAGTTCTCGCTCAACGGCTGCCACAGCGGCATGTTCCGGCTCCAGTCCAGGCTGCGGCCGTTCCAGTCTGGGAGTTCTGGGTGCTAGATCAGTTGCTAGAGGTTGAATTGCTGGATGGGCCAAATAGTTGGGCGTATCATGAGCTTTGGCTGCATGTTGTGCTGGAGGAATCTCAGGGCCATTGCTCGGATCAGTCTTTGAACTTTTGCTCAGCAGACTTAGAGATTTCCGATGGCGGGACTGCTTTTCTCCAGAAGAAGCATTCAGACTGTTTCTGTTGTTTGATGGAAGTGACGCTGATCCTTCATCATGAGTCTGTGCATCACTCCTATGGAAAAGACGTGATGCCCGCTTCTTGATGGCATTTTTTAGACGGCCCGCCATGAGACCGGCGTGTTTAGTTGGCAAGTGTTCGAAGCGAGAAACAGCAAGAAATCAGACAAATCAGTTAACATGCCCCCTTCCTGGGAGATGACTGGTCTGGGACAAGTCGAAGCTTGTAAAATTCAGGATTATCTTCACGATTTGATACCATCATTAGATCGGGCAATTAACGTAAATTTACATCACACCCACCATAATTCACTGAATCACCAAAGAGGCTCAGATCATGCTCCAGCGATCGACAGCGAGGATCATGGTGGAAGTTTGCGTATCAAGAGCACGATGACGCCCTCCATTTGGAGCTAGTATGAGCTTGGCCATGCTAAGCTAGAGGCTAGTCTCAGCCCTCTTGGCAGGCATGCGTATCATTTCCTGTTTATTCATCCCTTTTGTTTCCTATAGGAGCGATCTGGATGAAGTTATCTCCATTTTCAACCCTGGTCGCCTTCCGGTTGCGGATCCCGCCAGGCCTGTCCAGCTGGAGGCTGATGAGGCTCGACCCGCCAGCTTGGGTCTGTGAGACATTGAATGCCTCTGATTTGCTTTCGTGTCATCGGAGCAGCTGTTCCTTTACCAGTCTTACCATGACGTCGATTATTGATCTTTTCCAGCTGCGATGGTTTCCGCAGCATGATAGCTAGTGCCAGCTAACACTCCTGTTGACGTGTGCATCGGCCTCTGAGAGGGGAACAAGATATGCATCGAATGAAGATCGCGGGATGACATGGAAGGCTTGAGCTCATCACCACTGCAGTCTCAGTGCCAACCTCCACCATGTCTGTAGCTAACTCCTCATTCTAAAACCATCAATATGACGTCCATGATGCTGCCCATGATGAAGCGGCGGGTACATCGGACGTGAGAATACGTATGCTATCCTCAAGTATATAACATTAGGGGGATCTCAACTTCTTTAGCACCTTCATTCTCATCATCATCAGCATCTTCTTCATCATCATCATTTCAACTGAACAGACCCAATCAACTTATACCACTCCATCAACTTACAAACTCAAATAAACAACCCCCCCAAAGCATCAAAATGGAAAAAGCAAAGCAGGCCGTTACTAGCTTCCTCTCCAACGACGGAAAGCACAAGACCACCGTTGACGAAGACGTTAAGGGCGCTGTCACTCATGAGCATATCCGCCCTCACCAACACGAGACCGTAACCACTGCTCTCGACAAGGAGGTTCACCAGGAGCATCACCACACAACTATTCAGCCCATCGCTCACAAGGAGACTCTGTAAGTGACACTCCACCAGTTACACTAAATATCAGCATATATATACTAACAAACCCAGTCCTGAGCAGCACCACCACAACCTTATCCCTGTGGAGCACAAGACCTTCCACCATGGCAATGAGGCAGAGACTCGGGCTTCTCTCGACCGAGAAGCCGCTAAGTACAGAGATACCAGCGAGACACACAGCACCACGCACTCCACTGAGACTGCTGGTGTTGTTGCTGGCGAGCGTATCCACCACCACGTCCACGAGCACGTCCAGCCTGTTATCGAGAAGGAAAGTGTCCAGCCTCATGTCGTCCACACAACCATCCCCATCCATGAGACTCACCACGCTGCCCCCGTGCACCATGGAACCTCCACCCTGCCCGTCAAGACTCTAGACGAGTTCACCAAGGAGCGTGGCGGTCTTGCCGAGAGGGCCGCTCAGAAGCTTACCGAGTTTGAGGGCTGCCCCAAACCCTACCGACGTGACCTCCAGACTGAGCAGCTCGAGGGTGACAGGAGCATGCACCTCCACTCCCACGGTGACAACTACGGCGAGAACACGACCCATGCTGGCCGCGAGGGTCACGGCCTTGGCCACCACAACGAGGGCATTGCTGGCGCCGGCGTTGCTGGTGCTGCCGGCGCTGCTGCAGCCCACAAGCACCGCAACAAGGATCGCCGCGGCTCTGCCTCCAGCAGCTCCAGCAGCTCCAGCGACGAAGAGTCTCGTGGTCTTGGTAAGACTCGCAAGTCCAAGAGCCGCGGTCTTGGTAGCTCCGGAATGGGAGTTGGATCCGGAGCTGCTGCTGCCGCCGCCGGCGCTGCCCACCAGCATCACCAGAGCCGCGAGGGTGCTGCTGCGGCTCCTACTAACTATGAGTCTGGACGCGGTCTCGAGTCTGCCAACCGAGGCTCAGGTGTTCCTGGTAGCACTGGTGTTGGATCTACTGGCATTGGATCTAGTACTGGTAACACCAGCTCTTTTGGCTCTGCCAACCGAGGCATTGGAAACCCTAACACTGCTGGCCTAAACTCATCTCACACTAACGAGTATGCTGCGACCAAGACTGGTGGTCTTCACAACGACCCCTTGAACAGCAACTCTCACGTAAGTTGATTATGATACTCTTACTACACAGCAAGAAACTAACTCGTTCAGAAACGTGATGACTCTGGCGTTGACGTCGGGGGCCGAAAGCCCTCTCTGATGGACCGTCTCAACCCCCTTAAGGACGCTGACGGTGACGGCAAGAAGGGTCTGTTGGACTAAGAAGCTTGATTGAGCTTGATTAATACCTAATGTACGATTGGCATGACGGGGTTATGTATGCATGACGCAAGTTCAGTAGTACTGTATTTTCCTTAATAGCAATGCTCTCACAAAAATTCACTTTACTGCACAATGACATACATATGAACTTTCCTGGTGAATAGAGCATTTCTTGATACAGTCTCAACCATGAACGAGTTAGAGCTGAAGTATATTCTATGGAGCATTCGATATCTTATTTCCGTCTCGCAGGTAGTGCATAAAACCTCGATAGATTACGTCTGCCCAGAGAGTTAGTATGGATAATAGTAATGTAAGAGCAAGAACAAGAGCATTTGAACTTTGTGAAGTTTCAGGCTTTTAGAACGAGAATTCGATGAAGATGAGCGAGCGAACATGCTTGCGCTAGACTTCTTTTCTCTACCCCTATATCATGAAGATTGGAGCCAACGGCCCAACAGGACTCATTACATCCTTGGTCTTGTATAGTTTAACTTCACCTGTCCTCACATGCTTTTATCAAGAATGCATCGAGACCAGATCTTCAGAACTAACCTGGCCAGGGAACCAGGATCACGGGTTGTTAAAACCCTCCTATTAAACCTTGAATTAGTCCCTGTGAACCAGCCAATGACTTGCATGTCCAGCCTTACGAAAGGACTGCTTCAACTACAAAAGTTCTACAAAAGCTTATAATGGCTTTGTAATCGCGGGCAAAATGATAATGTACGTCAGCCAGCTGGGAACTTGGCAACTAGTTTCGATTCTTGTCTATCTATTATGGGTTATTCCAATAATCCAGCAGCGACAGTCTCACCACCACTTCGTATCACTACTCTTTGCCCTGGCTCAAGAGGAACCTTGGCCGCCAGCTTGACTACCACTCGCGCCACACCACCAGGTTGCACAACTCTAGGCTTCTTCTTGACAATAGCTCCGCTCGCTTTGTCTAGCGTTGCGGTAATGGACACAATCTGCCCTGCCGAGTGTAGTCGTCCACGATGCAGGTCCACAGGCATGGGCATGATATGCTCAAATGCCATGGCCTTCATGGTAAAAGTATCACCGCAATTGATAGGATCCGCAGCGTGGCAGAGCATGTCGCCAACTCGGATATGAATAGGATCAATGTTGGTAAGAGCAAGGCTGACACTCTGTCCAGCAACAGCCCAATCTTGCATGTCCGAGTCTACCATGATCGATTTGATGTATGCTTCTTCGCCGCTTGGTTGAACCAAGAGCGCATCGCCGACTTGAACCGAGCCTGAGTCGACTCGTCCAGCAATGGTCGTCGTGCCGAGTTGTGATCTAAAAACTTCAGAAATGGCCATTCTGAAAGGCTTCTTAAGGGCCCGCGCTGTTGAGGGCTCCGAATTTTCCAATGCCTCAATTAGTGTTGGTCCAGTGTACCAAGATGCTGCCGAGTCTTCTGTTCGACGGACAAGATTGTCACCGTTGAGACCAGAAATAGGGATGAAGTCGACATTTTTGGACTGGAAGCCGAGGCCAACTAGGAAACCGTTGACTTGCTGATTAATTTCGTCAAAACGCTCCTGTGACCAGCCAACCATATCCAGCTTGTTGACGGCAATGACGAGTCGTTGGACGCCTAGACTTCGTAATAGCAAAACGTGTTCTCGAGTTTGTCCCTTCAAGCCCTTCTCGTAGGCTCCAGTGTTTGCGTCAATAACTAAAATTGCAAAATCGGCTTGACTGGCACCCGCAATCATGTTGGGTACAAAATCTCGGTGACCTGGGGCGTCAAGAATGGTAAAGTTGGTCTTCTCGGTCTCGAAATGGTTTGTTGCAATATCAATGGTCACGCCTCGTTCTCGCTCCTCGCTCCTCTGGTCCATTACCCATGCAAGGGCAAAAGATTGTTTACCAGACTTTTCAGCCTGCTTTCGATATCGATCGATGGTATGTTTCTCCACAAACTTGAGTTCCAGTAGGAGCCGACCCATGAGGGTACTCTTGCCGGCATCAACGTGCCCTGAATTGTTAGCATAGCACACAAAGGAGAAATTAAAGGTTACTTACCAACTACAACAAAGCTGATACTCCTCTTGTTGGAACTGTTCTCATACTCTTTGAGAACATCGAGCCCCTTGCTCTTAGGTGGTGGTGCCTCGGCAATCTTGAGCGCCGCAACATCCTTTTCAGGTTCAGAGACATCCTTCTCTTTCTCTTTCTGGGGCTTCTTGGTAGCCTTCGCGGCTGGTTTCTTCCCCGCTGAACGGAATTAGATTAGCCCATTACTTCGTCCTTGTAAAATTCGAACCTTTCGCCTGAGCTGCAAGCACAACGTCATCTGGACTGGGCTCGGCGAAAGCTTGGGCGAGAAAAGACGGGGAGTATGAATATGGCATTGCAAAAACATCAGGCCTATGGGTTTTGGCCGGAGCAGATCCAAAGAGCGTCCGAGCAAAGGCGGAAGGGGCAGCTTGAGACACGATCTCTGGAAGATCTTCATCCATGAGATTCGCAAGCCCAGCGTTGTTTTGTTCGCTGTTGTCGGTGCCAGCCTGTTGCTCTAGTGGTTTCTCACTGAGCGGGGAGTTGATTTGCGGCGTGGGATCGGAAACCTGGCGTTTGGCTTGGCTAAGTGGTCGTTTATTCTCTTTTTGTGAGTCGGCCATGGAAAGCTTTTCGACACCCTGTTCGACCTTTTCTTGCTCCTTCTTCTCTTCGTTCTTCTTCTTCCTAGCAGCCGCCAAAGCCTGAAGTTTCGACATCTTTGGAGCACCCTCGCCTCCGCCCAACAGCCCTCCACGAGGGCGTTCAGGCTCGACGAAAGTGGTTTGACGTTCTTGAGGTACATCCAGCCATGGCATATCATCAAAATACCACGAGGGAACTTTATCGACGGGCGGAAGGTCCATACCGGAGACGTATCCGTTTGGCAGACGTCCATGGTCTGCTCCAGTCCCCGAGAGGCGTCGCGAAGCAGAAAAAGAGACTGACATACCTTCTGGGGCTTTCTTTGCTGGCTTGGGGGCTGGGGCAATAAATGTCTTCATCAAGTATGTGACTGACTTGTCGACATCGTAGTAGTAATGCCACAAAGCCTCTTCGATTTGCGCTTTCGTCACCTTGTTCGCTTCCGTCCCAAGAGCCCTACGGACCTCTGCGGTTCCGTTATCCATGGCCTGACGGTCCTCAGGACTGAGCTCCTCCTCCTCTTCCTCTTCATATTCTTCGCCATCAAACTCAGATACGATTTCGTTCGTATCGAACGTATGAACGATACGATGGCGCGACATATTGTTTAACGGAGTTGGTAAGGCAGAAGTTGAGTTTTGGGTACAAAATGCGGTTCGATGTGGTCGTAGAAAGTATGGAGCGGAGAAAGTCTTCGGAAGGGTCGAAAGGAAGGATCAGTGATTAGGTATATATGGGCCAGAGAGACCTCAGGGTTCCAGTAAAGAATTTGCGAATATGCACTCAGTTTTGCCTCAATACGTGCGCAATGAGTTTATTCCAAGCTCTGGATATGGATTGTCTTTAATGATGCATAGACGATTGGCGGGGCAGCTGGTGGTGGGGTTCACTAAGATATGAAGTCACACTCAGCCGCTGAAGCCTGCTGGCGGGGTCCAAATTGGAGCCCCTGATTATCCGGACTATCTCGTTTCCCCGCGCCCGGGATCGGTGTGCAAGGCGCCCAAATCTTCAAAAAATTGAAGGTGGGAGATTGAACAAGAAAGCGGTAGAAGCTCCGGGCTGCCACCATATTTTCGTGGGTTATTTCGACATCGCCGTAAACGCCTTTACTCTAGCGGATACAGCTCCCCACGGGTGGAAAAGTCACAGTCAAGATGGATTCCTTGAGTGAGTCCCGCACACTTTTGTCAACGAGGGGCGAGGGGTAGCTAACGAGGGGACAGATTTGGATGTATCGAACGGTACTTGCGATGACTTGTCATGATGATGGTCCTTAGCTAACAATAATAGCGGCGGTGATGAAGGATGAACAAGGCCGACCTTTCATCGTCGTGAGAGAGTGCGTTCATTCCCCCATTGCAACCATCGTCGACCGCCTCCAGTTCGCCTAACATCTTTTAGTCAGGGGAAGAAGAAGCGCCAGTTTGGCAACGAAGCCGTCAAGTCTCATATCCTCGCCGCTCGCACCGTCGCAAACATTGTCAAGACTTCTCTTGGTCCTCGTGGACTCGACAAGATTCTCATCTCCCCCGATGGAGACATTACCGTGACGAACGATGGCGCTACCATTCTACAGCAAATGGAGATTACCAACCACGTTGCAAAGCTACTAGTAGAGTTGTCCAAGTCGCAAGATGACGAGATTGGTGATGGTACCACCGGTGTTGTTGTCCTCGCTGGCGCTCTGCTGGAGCAGGCTGCCGACTTGATCGACAAGGGCATCCACCCTATCAGAATCGCCGATGGTTATGATCAAGCATGCGACATTGCCGTTGCCGAACTTGACAAAATCTCAGACACTATCGAGTTTTCCCGCGAAGAGACCGCCAACCTTGTCAAGGTGGCGCGGACGAGTTTGGGCAGCAAGATTGTCTCCAAGTCTCACGACCAGTTCGCCAACATTGCTGTTGATGCCGTCCTATCCGTTGCCGACCTCGAGCGCAAGGACGTCGATTTTGAGTTGATCAAGGTGGATGGCAAGGTCGGAGGATCTCTCGAGGATACACTCTTGGTCAAGGGTGTCATTGTCGACAAGGACTTCTCCCACCCCCAGATGCCCTCCGAAGTACACGATGCCAAGATTGCCATTCTCACCTGCGCATTCGAGCCCCCGAAGCCCAAGACCAAGCACCACCTCGACATCACCAGTGTTGAGGAGTTCAAGAAGCTGCAGAACTATGAGAAGGAGAAGTTTATCGAGATGATTCAGCAGATCAAGGACACCGGTGCTAACCTGGCCATTTGCCAGTGGGGTTTCGATGATGAGGCCAACCATCTCCTCCTTCAGAACGAGCTACCAGCCGTTCGATGGGTTGGAGGACCTGAGATTGAACTGATTGCTATTGCTACCAACGGCCGAATAGTTCCCAGGTTTGAGGATCTGACTGCGGAGAAGCTGGGCACGGCTGGTGTTGTGCGAGAAATGTCTTTCGGTACAACACGGGAGAAGATGCTTGTCATTGAGGAGTGTGCCAACAGCCGAGCTGTGACGGTCTTTGTCCGAGGCAGCAACAAGATGGTAAGATTGATTCATTGCCAAGAGCAAGAATGAAGCTAACATGTTCAGATTATCGATGAGGCTAAGCGATCTCTGCACGATGCCCTTTGCGTGGTGCGAAACCTGGTCCGCGACAACCGAGTCGTCTATGGTGGTGGTGCTGCCGAGATTGCCTGCTCCCTGGCTGTTGAGGACGAAGCTGTCAAGACCCCTGGCCTTGAGCAGTACGCTATGCGTGCCTTCTCCGAGGCTCTCGATACCGTGCCCATGACCCTGGCTGAGAACAGCGGTCTGAACCCCATTGCTACTCTTGCAGAGGTCAAGAGTCAGCAGGTCAAGGCTAGTCGTGAGAGCCGAGGACAGCTGGGTGTCGACTGCATGGGACGTGGAAACAACAACATGAAGGATGCCTTTGTTATCGACCCCCTGATCGGTAAGAAGCAGCAGCTTCAGCTCGCCACGCAATTATGTCGCATGGTCTTGAAGGTCAACAACGTTATTGTGTCTGGAGCGGATGACAACGAGTTTTAGATTAGATGAGCAATGAATGAACGCAAGCTTGTCTAATATGGTTTGAGGATTGGCCATGCAGATAGATGATATCCAAGGATGTATAATCAAAAGTGCTGTACATTCCTCATTAATGCTGTTGTTTACTGTGAGCTGTGATTGGATAAACGTGAGACAAGCTGACTGGGCGCTGCTCGGAGCAACTTCTTCCCTTATTTCTCTTGCTTACATCCTTGTGTTCAAGCTTACTCAACAGGCAATTTGTGCCAACTTCAACGTCAACGAGCTCATTTTCAACATTCAGACTGGCCCTATAATGTCAATGAAACTAGCTGAGACTCCCAAGTCTCCTACGTTGGGGTCTTCGGCCAACACGGACACATCAGTTGTCGTTACCAAACGACGTCCTATTCCCCGGAAAGGCCATACAAAGTCTCGAGCAGGTTGCACTAGTTGCAAAAGAAGAAGAGTGAAATGTGACTTGGTTTCACCAATATGCGGTGCTTGTCATCGATTAGGCTTGGAATGCCAATATCTAAACAAGATTGCTGGCCAAAACTCTGCGGCTACCATCATACGACCATTACGAAGCGACCCAGCTATGTTCGATGTTGATGATCTCAACTTTTTTCGACATTTTCTCTTTGAAGCGTATCCTCCTCTACCTATCGACGGCTTTACCGTGTGGCAGCAGGCTTCGCAGCTCTCACATGAAGTAAGTCAAGTGCTAACAATATCTTTACATGTACCTAGCCTAACTGATATCGCCAGTACGACTTTCTACTACATTCGATGCTTGGACTTGGAGCTTCACACCTTGGTCTACTAACTCCCACTGCCTACGAAAAGGCTGCCTTGAAACATAGAGTCACTGCCATCAGTGCCCTCAATCAACAACTTTCAAAGCCCAACCTCTCCAAGCAAGATGCCGAAGCAGCATTTGGGACTATGCTTATTCTGACCTTTCAATCTGCTTATATGTCTGACGGACTTGTTGACTTTCTAACGATGATCCGAGGTTGTAAGTGTACCTTTGGCTCTATTAATCCTAGCTTATCCTTTCAGGCTGGCTCGTTGGCACCCATTCGGTTGGCGATCTAGGGCAGACCATCTTCAAGACATTCGGAAGAGTAAGTTACGTTGAAAGAATAAAGGAGATTGTTCATCACGATAGCGAACCCAACTACCATCTTGATAAGCCCATCGCCCAAGGTTTCTGCGAAAGCGTAAAAAGACTTGGTCCGCTATGCCAAAGCGTTGGTGAGATGCAATATCTGGCACATATGCAAAGAATTGCAACTCTAGCATCTACGAATCCCGCTGAAAGTTTGTTCGCCCTTCCTTTGTTTATGAATAGATCCTTTGCTAATTATTAGGCTATCGTGAACTTGCCTTCCTTTACGATGGACTGGGACACCTCACCAACAACGATTTCGAGTCCTTCATTGACCCAAATAGTTATCCTTCGCAACTGGTGATAATTCACATGCTCATGCTTGAATTTGTCATGAGCCGGAAAGCAGTTGAAGGGAATAGTCGGACAAGATCGGGTAACAAGGGCCACGACTGCAGAAAAGCCATGTCAAAGAGTTGGATGCAACAGATTGTGAAACGACTGCCCTCTGAATACCAGGAGTACGCGGAGTGGCCCATGAGATTCATCAAGAGTCTCCATTACGACTTCGATGACGAAGACCAGGTCTGGAAACCTTTCTTTCTCAGTAGCGGTCGAACAGTTTGGCCAGAAGATGATACACTATCTATGGTCGCAAGGTAGATTCACAATTGTCGAACGAAATCTAGTCTTCGCAGATAAACAGCCGAAACCGTCTATTGCCCAACCAACAATCCCTCATCCTACAAAAGCCCTACTTCACAATCGCTCCAATACAGCAGCCAAATGACCTCTGGCAACTCAACATACTACTCCATATCACCCTCTCCACTCTGGGCATAAACGGGAGGGAATAAGACTATTTACGTCCCTCAGCCAGCTCAACACTGTCTTCAGATCGTACAACCTTGCGGCAGGCACCATGTCTTCCAAGATATCGACTTGGGTGGTATATACAAAAGATACCGATGGCGCCGACCATTGGCAAGCTTTCGAAAACCCAGAAGAGCCACTCGTGGCGAAAAGCGTACGAGTTCATCCCTCCGGCGAACTCCGCCACGCGAAATACACACCGAACCTTGAGAGTTAGCCTTCGTCTCCCGGATGCTCAGAGAACTTACCATGATCAAGATGCTCGATATATACACTGCGAGCACCACCTTTCTCCATCCCTTGGGCGCTCCGTGAACAGCTTTACTGTTTGCAAGGACATGAAAGCGACGGAAGACGCAAAGGAAGAGAGAAAAAGCAACAAGCTGGAAGGCCAGGCCACCTATAAGTATTCTGACTCCAATCCTTTCCATCTTTCCTTGCCAGTTGTCGGAACTTGCGATTCCAGAGCCGCTGCCCTGGATCAAGAAAGCGATAACATCACAAGTGACAAAGATGGGAGTAAGACGTCGACCGGGGATCTTGAGGATGCGGTGATGCGAAGGGGGGAGCACGGCAAGGATGAGACGACTGATGAGGAGGTAGTTGCCAGCTGCAATGAGGACGGGAGCGAGGACGGTGTAAGTGAGTGTTAAGACGAAGGGAGTCTACAGTGTTGGCTAGCAGGAAAGGGAGGCATGGGATCAGATCAACTCACTATCTCGGATTGATTCTTGGTAGAATAAATCCGGAGGTTGTAAGCGGCGACTTCGATAGCTGCACCGACGACTACAACGATGAAGAACCAAGCTCTATATTTGATGAGGGTTTGGTATGAAATGATGAGGAAGATGATGGTATACACAATGGTACCAAGGACAGCGAGGGCAAAGGATGGATTGTACATCCAGATGGACTCTTGGTCTGACATTTCGGCTGATTTCGATACTTGAAGACTTAAACGATGGAATGATAAATACTGAACTCTGGCTATGGATGTCGATTTACTTATGACCGCTTATTATATCGACCTGGTAGACATCTATTCTATATATACAGAGTACAGTCAAAGCCACGCATGTTATCGGTTTGAAAGCGACGAATACGTTACCAGGCTGACGCTATTCACATTAGGTTGACTGTTCTAGGAACATGATAATTCTGGTTGGTTGTTACATGAACTTTGTTGCGCGGCTTGTGTAGTTGAAAGCGACGAATGCGAGCTCAACAACACGATGTATACGAGAGCCAATCAGGACAAAGTGTATCATCAAGTCAGCCTTGAGGGAACGAGAATGACAAAACGTGACATATAGACTTGCAGACATAGTTGGAATTGATATTGAGAATGATATTTACAATGAAGTCATGACGGTCATCCGATTTGATCTGCTCCTCTTGAACGTCATCTCTCTCACAAGCAGCTATGACAAGATTCGATTTGTCAACTGCATGTGAGAGTTAAACCCCCAAGAACAAGCCTCCACAAGAAAAGACCCTGATTTTAGCGGCATCTGAAAATGACATCAAAGTCTGGGTCGGATAAAGGGATCAACACAAGACAACAGACGGGGAGAAGGACATTCGGAGCCGAGGCGACGGTGACGTGGGGAGGTCTCACGGGATGAGAGATGAAGGCATTCACATGGACACAGACAGTCGGATCAACTCTGTATGTGTTGTTTTTTTCACAGCACATGATGCGACGACGCTGTCCGATATCGACAGCTGGGGCAAATCTCTCATGATCGAACAGGCGTGTGAGACACAAGTGTACTCAGACCCTGACTTGGCAAAACTGGACTGGGCTGGGCTGGAGCCAGCAGTCATGTTGAATTGAGGCGGATGATTGGGGTCTTTTGACGTGGGGCGCCATCATGGCATGGTGTTGCGGCGAATACTATTGACAGGCGTGACCAGATTTGGTGTCATGACTATGGGGATCAAGAGCCATATCCTCCATATACCGAGGGGTCTTGACTGGGGGGTACTAACGGCTAGACGGTAATTTGAAGCCCTAAAGATGGCGGCAGTGAGGTTGTTCTGTTTTTCTCACCGTCTAGAATTGTCCATGTGTATCACAGCAGACACTTCACCTCAGCAGGAAGCCTCGTCACAGCGGAGCGTTCGCACAAATTGACCCGGCGTAGAATTTCTCCAGCCGCACGGCATTGGATTGGACCGCATATTTTGCACCCATTTACAGTACCGTCGACTGCGGCGCGTGCCGTCGGGTCTTTTGTTGAGCTTGGCCAAGAATGGGAAACGGGGCCGTCAGCTTTCTTTGCTTTTTGCTTTCGCTCTGGAGAAAAAGCCCCGTGGAAATTGAGAATTGGTATCCGCTCACCGATATTCTTTTTTGGAGGATGACTATGACTGGAGCGCCATTGTTCATTGCCACTGCTGTGAGGGGAGGGGGCCATGTGAGTCAGTCGAGTTCCAGTTTGACGTTGTGAGTTACAGTACAGTTACCCGAGATGCGGGACAGATGGCGTGCGCATGTAAGTGAGCGTGGGGAAGCGTAAACGGTGAGTTTATGGGGGAAATTTAATTGATTGATAAATTATATTTATTTTATCTTGAATTTATAATGATTGTGTTTTATTTTGGGAGCTAGAGTCTGATTTGTGCGAAAGTACTCTGTATAAATTCAGATATGATGACTGCAGATGAATAGGTGAGCAGTGAATGTTGGTTAATGGTGTTTTGATAGATAGATCTACCATCAAAACCAGAGGTTAAGCGCGACGGCGAGAAGAATGAAAATATTAAAATATTACAATATATAAAATTCGATTAAATATTCATAAAATAAAATAATAAACGGAATTCTGCCTGGAAACAAAACACAGCAACACTCTGAGTGACCACACTGCACCGGGTTCCCGGGCCTCACCGCCCACCGCGGCCTCTGTAACAGGTCGTCCCCGGTCATCTGCTCCCAATTTGCTGAGTTGTTCGTCCCTCCCACTCCCTACTACTACGGCACTCTTTGTGAGATGCACACTCCCTCCCACCATCTCTAATAATAATACAGTAACAGGGCTCAGTCCAGTACCGTAGGATGCTTCTTGCTTCTTCCCCGGGCTTACATGAGACACCCACCATCTAACCCAAGAGCCTCTCAACCTCTCCTTTTCAAACAAGAAAACAACAAAGGCCCTCTGTTTGCCTACCACGGGCCAGAATACGCCGCCTTGCCCTGCGACGAGCCGTTTTGAATGAGGAGGAAGAAAAAAGCAAATTGACAAACATATCGCCGACGCCGGCTCATGGCTTGCTTTGTCCTACATGCGCTACAACCCCATCAGTTCGAGACTATTCAGTACTATTGTCGATTGATGCCTTGCATCTTTCATTTCTTTTCTCCGTCTTCTCTCTTCTCTGTGGCTCAAGAGTCATGTCATCAAGAGTATCTATCTTATGGGTGCTCACCAGATCAAAACCAAGTTGGTCTGATGGCCTTTCCTTGGTGCCACGACAGCAACGCTTCCTATAATAATATAACCAGACTTATTGCATTTCCTCTAGGTTACCAGCTTGATTTCCCGTCGTCTGATTTAGTTTCGGGCTTCTACAACCACTCATCTCGAGACTGTCGGGCATCGTCAACCAAGCATCGCCGTCCATCGATCCGTGCCATGGCCAAAAAACTCGGCATGCTTGGTCACTAATAGACTTGTGATAGATCTCAGCCACCGCGGCTTGTAACCTCAGCTCACTCATCACTTTTGCCTAAACCCCTGTCGATGACTCCCCTCAAGTACTACCAAGCACCCTATATACAGAAGGTACTGTGCTATTTGATATATCCTGCGCCTTCACCGACGTCGATCTGTCAGCCACAGCCCCGCGAATTTAACCCCCGTGACTCCCCCAAAGTGGCATGTTCTCTCATCTCTCACTGTCCTTGACCTCGCTCCAATGAATCTCGTCCCCCTTGTCTTGACGACTGCCGCTCCCTTGAGACAAGATATCCAAGCGGACGGCCTTCCGGCGGCTTCATGCATCGAGTCGTTGCCCGTCTGCAAGCAAACCGCATGCAAACTCGATCGTCGATGCGGGTTGTGATCTTGGGAAGGACTGCAGCTGATAGTTTGCTGTCGTTTCTTTTTGTGTGAGACAGCAGGTCGAGTCCAGCAAACATGGCCCCGGCTTATGTGAATGCCGTCCTCGTGGTCCGTCTTTGTGCGGCCAAGCTGATCAATATCACGGTACGACGGGTGGCTGGCTTTGACAGGCTACGCGTAGAGCTAGAGAGGCCAGATGCCAAGAGTAAATGTATAGTAGTTGCCCCCTCGCATTCTTGCCCCTGAAAGGGACGCGGCTTGGCTTACTTTTGTTTGCTAGATCCTGGGGTGAAGGATAAATCAATTGGCCTGTTTACATGTGTCGCTTTGTTCAAAGTGTGATGAATGAAACGGTCATTATTTATGGAGGTAGGTCAACCGTAAACTCGCATTGGGCGTCCAGTTTTGCCTGTGTCTAACTTATGAGGAATTGATTATTTGGAAGATTTAGATGTACAAATAAGGTATTATACAGAAATCAGTCTTCCACAGTCATTCAAGTGGCTGTTGGCTCATGTGTAGCAAATTGGTCGTCCTAAGCTACTTGGATTAAGTGAGCCTCATGAGAGCCCAAACCATGTCCAAATTTAACACTGCAAGTTGACTCATAATGAATTCAGAAAAGAGTCAAAAAGTATGACTCAGGAGATATAAAGGTGGAACGTGTATTAATTGAATCATTAGGTTCAGCCAAAATCTCTTGATCTAGAAGAGGCAATGACGCACCGTGAGTCACTCTCCAATTCGAGTTAATATCATTCTTTTGCTCACGTAAGGAATAAACTGAGAGATTGTGGAGAAGCTCGCCACTCCATCAACAACATCACGATAAAACATCAACTTCTCGCTGTTTCTATCATTTTCTCATCTACATAGTAAAAGTATTTTTTATCTTAGGAGCCAAGTTCGTTCTTTATTTGCGTGGCGTTTGGGTCTGTTTCACGTCACTCGTTGACCTTTGACACCCCACCAAATCAACAAATATTCCTCCATCAACTGGTCGACAACAGCCCACTTCTACAAACGCCATGATCTCTACAAAGCACAACAAGCCAGATTCACCACAGACCCGTAAACAGGCTGTGGCCGAAGCTTCGTCCTCCCGCGTTGTCCCTAAGCCAGTGCCAGAGTCGCAGGCCCAGGACCCTAGGACATATCAGATTGAGCAGCTACGGCGACGTTATTCGCCAAAAGAGACTGTCGCCCCAGACGGTGCAACTTCACTGCTCTTCAAAATCAAGCCTTCTGATCCTGATTTTCCGTTTGAGCTGGCTCACCTTGAGTGCGATGTCCGTGTCCCCCAGGCATATCCGGAGGAGAAGCCGGTGCTGCATGTGAAGAACAAAGACATCCCGAGGGGTTTCGGTATCAACATTGAGAGAGGATGGGACGGCCTCATCGAGGAGAGGCCCGGGGCGACGCTGCTCGCTCACACGCGAGAGTTGGACAAGAATCTGGAAAGGTTTCTGTCTGAGCAAAAAGCCGAGACAGTCAAGCTCGTGACTTTTAAAGACACGAGGCATGTGGAGGCACAAAAGGCTCAGACACAGGAGTTGACGCAGCCCAAGCAGGTGTCTGAGCCAGCTCCGCCAAAATCTACTCCGGCTCCTTTTCCCTATGTTCCAGAACCGTCGTACACGAGAGAGGAAATCGCCGCTGCAAAGGAGCGCCGTGCTCTCGAGATTCGTCAGCTTGAGGCGCGTATGAAGCGGACACAAGAGTATCGCCGTTCACCTGATGGTGTTGTGTATACTCTGCCGCTTCAGCCGCAGAAGCGTTCTGAGCTTCCACCGGGACTGCAGTCTGTTAGGAGTGTTCATCTAATTATTCCACTGATTTATCCTCTACAGAACCTTCGCATCCAGCTGAATAACGTTGAGTCTGAAGATGCGGAACCGGTGGAGGATCTCTTTTGTGAGAAAGCGGCAGCGCAAAGTCAGATGTCTCTCATGAGTCATCTCAACTACCTTGCACAAAATATCCACAAGCTAGCCAAGCAGGCACAGGCTCAGGCACCCAAGGTTGAACCCGCCGCGCCAGTGCCTGAAGACCAACCGCAGGATGCAAAGCAAACTGAGCCCAAGACTGAGAATAGTCACATTCAGGTCATCCCACGACCTCCTGAGTGGAGTCACGTCGATGGGGATGGATCTGAAGAGAGTTCTGACTCTGACGACGTTGATGAAGGTGGTGCTGCTTTAGAAGGAGAAGAGGAAAAGGAAGAGCAGGTCCCAATGCCAGGTGAAACTCCTGAGCGTGGTACCATGCTGTCGTTCCCTTCCATCGAGTTGCACGGTATTGAGATACTTCAGATCTCTATTCTTAGCATCAGTGTCAAGTGTGAGAGATGCAAAACAGTCAACGAGATCACGGGTCTCAAGCCTGACGTTGAGAAGACGACAAGCTGTAAGAAGTGTGCTACACCTTTTGCCGTCAAATACCGACCGACACTGGTTCACGAGCACTCCACAAGGGCTGGGTTCCTTGACCTTGCTGGCTGCAAGGTAGCAGATATGCTTCCCAGTACCTTCATCCCGACTTGCGAGAGATGTTCTACTCCAAGTCCCGGTCTAGTTTCGGTCCGGGGCTCATCTGTGACGAATATCTGTCGAGATTGCCACGGTCATTTCACCTTCAAGATCCCCGAAGTCAAGTTCCTCTTCATCACCCCAGGTTCTCTCCCTCCGCCGACCCAGGGCCCCCGTCGGAAGCAGGAGAAGCTGGGTCTTCATGCGGGAGAGCAGCTCCCCAACCGGGGCGCATGCACGCACTATCGCAAGTCCTACCGATGGTTCCGCTTCTCATGCTGTAGCCGGGTGCATCCCTGCGATAAGTGTCATGATAGTCAGGAAGACCATATCAACGAATGGGCCAACCGTATCATCTGTGGATGGTGCAGCCGCGAGCAGAATTACTCGTCGGCAGTTGAGGCATGTAGATTCTGCGGCAGGTATCTAATAGGCAGAAAGGGAAGAGGATTCTGGGAGGGTGGTAAGGGAACCAGAGACAGGAGGATGATGAGTCGGAAGGACCCGAGAAAGTACAAGAGAATTGGAGGTTCAGCCAAGGAGACCTAGAATAGCCCCTTGCTTGGCGATCTTTTGTGATAGCTGAGACCTTGCGGGTTAAGCTTGGAGTTGTATTGTTGTCAGCTTGAATGTAACCCCAAATCAGCTGAACCTCATTGCTAATAACAATACCATCTCGCATTGGTCCTCAATAATCTTCAGCGGTTACGAGCCGCCGGCATTTCAGCAGTGATTACATATATGCAACCACTGTAATAATAGAAAGATCGACAGCGGACGATGAGACCAATCTTTGCACATATCACGCATGCGAAACGTTGAAACACAAGGCAGTGGGGGTTACCCAGCCCATTTGCCATGCGCCCTATTTCTATTCCCGTCGGTATCTCGCTGTGGGCGCTGTCTGATTTGAAGACGCTGTAATGGAGTGTCGCATTGAGTTATGAGGCGTTTGTGTAGGAGTTTGTGACCTGTAAAGGGCGGCAATTGGTGGGAGTTGTGAGATGTGGCTTATTGGTGTCTTTTCTTTGTTGGGGTCAATAAATGGCTATGGAAGAATAATTAAAAGAATATTAGAGATAAAATAAACATTTAAATAATTAAATAGTCATTTCTATCACATGTGCACACAGGCTGACGGATCGGTGGTTAGAAACACGGCGACTTGCATGTTTCTAGTCACTATCAATGCAAAGTTACGAATTTCTCATCAAACTCGACGTATTCTTGAAGGAAAATGTGCAATATTTTTTGCTGAGCTCATATGTATTACTCCGCTTTGAGACGCTTGCATAAGATTTCAACTGACCTTATGACCCAGATGACGATAAACTGGCGTTGTCTAGGTAAATGCTATACTCGACATCTGCCTTGTTTACGAAATAACTCCTCAAGCATGAGAAAAGAGGCAAGATAAATCTACCAAAGGGTGTGAGTGAATGATATCTACACATCCATCCCAACTTATGAATGCCACAGGATGCTACTAGGTCCATGTTTCGTTCAACCAAACAAGTTATTGTAGGGCATAGAATTACACATCTCCTGATCGAGATTGATAAGGTTGTGATTTCTGTAAATTATTACTCTTACATGTGAACCTGATTAACAGAAGTACTGCAGAAACGAACGATTTCTCCAAGGCGACATCGGAGAAATCCTGACGTCCCGCGCGGGATGGTCATTTGGGCAGCGGATGGTTGGGGTTGAGGCGTGGGATGTGGTGAGATGGATGTTTGATAAGCCATGTGAATGTAGATAACGGAGGTTTCTAGAAGCATTAGATAGCATGACAAGTTGTGTTTTGCTGATAGGTTGGAAGGCTAGGAGCCATGGAGGTGATAGCAGCACGTATTAGATAGACTAGCATTGCACATTATGCATGCAGGTACCGCCAAGTGAGAGGTTGGTGTTTGGGCATTACGAATTCAGCCTGTATTGCTTTTTACCAAGACTGGTCATGCCCTGACACGGCATCAGGCCCATCGTGCCGAGTTGAAGCCATCGTGAAAGGGGGTGATTCGATCTGACGGCCAATGCCATGGCGTACCAGTTTACCCCACAGTCGCTTGTCATGGATCACAGGACATTGTGGGGGGGGGGAGGCTGTTGAGGCTATTCCCCGGCAAGTTCTCCACTCCAAATGATGCCACAACAGGATGCTTGGCTTGGCTTGGCTGATATCTGTATAGCACAGTACGATGCAGTTAACAAAACCCCTAACGCCATCAAAAAAGAAAACTTCCATCGTGCTTGCTTGTCACACGGCTTTCGAGCCGGCATCTCCCCGACCCTGACTGATATGAGGCGTTTGACTGCGAGCGGACAGACGCGCCACGGACCGTCAGCCGCCATCACGGGACCTGATTGTGGCTGGCCGGGGATGAGATCCGTTGGCTTGTGAATGGTTTTTGCTTTGGGGAGACGCTGTTGTGAAACTTGAAAGAGTCAGGGCATTTAATTCATTCTTTGGGCTTTAATACAGGTAATGCTGGCTTGATACCTGAGGTGCTTTGGGCATTTTTGGCAGACGCCTCTCGGGGGAAGGTGCCCTACCTAGAGGAAAGTGCCTTGAAGGAAGGAAGCCATGAGGGAAGGCTTCAACTCCAAGAATACCTAGGCTTACTCCCCTCCTTGATCAACATCCCGAAAATTCATCAACTACTACGATACCTTCTACTTGAAACGCGCTCCAATATCTGCACGGAAAGAAACGCCCAATCTATCTCGGTCAACCCTTTGAGTATTACGACTCACGACAGTTCCCAGCGACCAGACACCTTCACACGTGCACACCGATGACAGCAACCCCCATTTTCAAGATTCATCTCATCTGATGCCCTGGCCCTGGCCTAGGTTACGCCAAACAAACGTTCCCGACTCATGGCTTATCCGCGGGTCCTCTTCCGGCGCCGGCGCGACCCCTGAGGTGACAGGTCAAGGGTACTCTTCTAGAAGGCATGGCATGAAATTGCCTCTGCTCTAATTGATGCCCAGCAATTTATCGTTTAAATCATTCTTGATTTTATCTCTTTTTAATTGATACAAACGGTACGTAGTTTGATGAAGCTCAAAACGGTGACCGTTTACTTGGATATAGTACCTGATCGACAGGTTAAATACTTACACGCAAAGGAACCCGACTGGGTATTACTACTTGGATGCTTGATTTCACACTCTATGTATGGAGTTACTTTTTACTTCAGACCAAACGGGCATTACCGCTTCAGCAACTGAACAAAGAGCCGCAACCGTTTTCTGGCCTTATATACAAGAATATAAATCATCAAGTTCTAATTCAATTCTCAAGGCCATCAATTCACCATACTAGAACCGTACGGGGTACACACCTGACCTAAACCCCCAATCTGGATTCGCCTCCCTAATCCGATGATAGCTTCCCCCAGGACGGTACTTCGAGCCCAAAATCCCCGCCGTCGGAAACAAACCCCAACTCGGTAACGGATAGGCTAATTCTCCTTCACCTGATACCGTGGTTGGATCTCCTCAATCTTGTTGCTCGGTAAGCACAGCAGGGAGCTGGAACCCCATCACGAGGGGTGCCCTGAACCCTTGTGATCGTGCTGCAAACGATCGACATGACATTCATCTCGGCTCGGACGTTAGGCTCCAATTGAAAATATGTCTCATTCCCGCCGCTTTGGTACACCAGTCCTCTAGTTTGAACAAGGAGTCTTTCTCGGGGCATCACCGACCGAGTAGACGTCGTGCTATCTCTAGCCCGAGTTCAACTCCATGGCGTTCGGAACCAACTCCAGACTCCGCCTATTGCTGTATCGGAGAAATCACTCTTGCCCAGACTCACTTCCTCGCCATTATCCGGGCTCGAGTCTTTTGATAGCTTTGGGCACCTTGCAAAGAGACTCAGGATCAGTGCCAGGCCGGCCAATACGCTGCCTGTCACCCAAAGTTGTCGGAGCGCCCTCACCACAGCATCGGCCATCATTGCATGGCTAAACCCTCCTAGCTCAACCGAAGCTTTGATTAGCTTCATGGCGTTATCGACTAGGTCTTGGTTCATGCTTTTGAGCTCCTTCTTTAAAGAACTTGAAAAGATAGTGATCCCGATGGCGATTCCCATGCATTGGCCCATGGTTCGCAGGACATAGACCATGCCAATGGCATGCCCAACGTCAGCCTGTTTGACCGTGGCTTGCACACCAATTGACATGACGGGAATGAGAAGACCAATTGCTATGCCCATGAACAAGACGATCACTAAGATGACCGAGGTTGGCGTATCTTGGTCCAGAATCACCATAACTCCGAAGATGGCAACCACTAGAGCCCAGCCAGCTAGCATGAAGCCCTGGTATTTGCCTGTCTTGCATGCCACTATCCCAACCATGGCCGCCACAGGAGCGACAGTAATAGTTGCCGGGAGTGCCCATACTGCTGTTATTAGAGGCGACTTGCCTTTGACGGCAAGGAAGAAGACAGCAAGATAGTAGAGCACCATCCACATGAGGGCGCCATGGATTGCCGCGTTTAGAAACTGCAATACCGTCGATCGGTTTCCGAACATGCTTGGTTGAAACATAGGCCTCTTTGCTTTTCTCTCGTATGCCCCCAGAGCCACGAACCCGAAAACAGAGATGACGATAGGGACAATAATCTGTGCTGATTTCCATGGGAAGCGGGAGTCGGCCCAAGTCAGGGGCAACAAGATCGACACAGAGGCGATCACATAGAGCACAATACCAATCCAGTCGAGTTTCTTGATGAGAATCCAGTTACGTTGTTCTCTTTCGTATCCCAGGAGACACATGGCTCCCACGAGGCTGCCTCCGAGGAAGGGGAGGGTGCACCAAAAGATCCACCTCTATTATGGTCAGCCAAAAGGTAGCTAAACATTCAACATTCAAGAGATACTTGCCCATTCAGAGTCTTTTTCCTCAACAATGGTACCCCCAATAAGGGGTCCAGCGATCGTTCCAAGAGCCCAAGACACATTCTGATACGCTACCCATCTAGAGCGTTCGCGGATCGAAAACATGTCTGCCAGTATTATACCCGATAATGCCTGCGGCCCTCCTGATCCAACGCCTTGTACGGCTCTACCGACTAGGAGCATCAAGCTGTTCTTTGCGACGCCGCAGATGATGGTTCCACTAATGAAAATGAGCAAAGACACCATGTATGCTGGTCTTCTACCGACAACGCAAGCGATCTCAGCAAATATAGGTTGAGATATGGCTGTAGCTAGCAAGAAAACGGAGCCCATACTCAGGCTCTCGGAGAAGGATGCATCGAATTCTCTAGCAAGCGTCTACATTCTTGTTAGTGGTAGCCAAATCAGTATTTTGCTTGACCTACCGGAAGAACAACGCAGATACACGTGGCGTCAAATGCTTGAACAAGAGAGACAGTGTTCATGACAAGCAGTATGCACAATCTGCGCAAAGAGTTTTTGTTAGACTCTTGGCCTTGGGCGAGGGTAGACGGCGAGCCATCTTCGGAATCTGCAATTTTGGACGCCATAGTAGCAAAAGGTTGATGAAGTGAAAAGAGAAAGAGAAACAGGCGGTCATCTCCCATCATCATCATTGAGACATAATTAGACTTTATTTTCAGGGCTTTACGCCATGTCTGCAGGATAAACGACAACAAGCCTTTCTATCCCCGCACAACAGAAACAAAAGCCAAATCGAGGAAGTCTGTGAAGGACGAGGCCACGTCAAGTTTCTTTATACGTAGGAAGCTCTCTAACAATGGCAGGAATCTCTATAGATTCTCCAGTGCTCATCTCTGGGCTTCTCATGTTCACTGTCATTTACTGGCATGTCTTCTTTCTTGTTGATTACCTACTCGGAAAATATGCACCGGTCCTGTACGACCGAGTCCAACGAGAAGACCAAATACGGAAGTTGCTTCCACTCATTCTCGTTATTGTTCGAATGACAATCGGCCTTACCGTCTCTCTACCGGCGTGTGTACAAGCCTCACGAACGACAGTCTGGGGAGTCGATCAACCCCTGAATACCGCAGGGCAAGTATGTGTTATATCACACGCTGTTGTCTGGTTGAACGAACTCCCCCAGGTACGACTCTACTCTCTCGAACTCTTCATACATCACACGCTTTGCCTCGTGGCGATATCCAACATCATCATCTCGCCGAGTATTAACCAAATCAAGCCGTTGTACATATATCTTACCTCGTTACTCGGTGACATTGGACCAGGACCCGTTATGATATTGCGAACAGCAGGATATCACATCAGTACCTCAAGGCTATTATACTACGTTGCCTTGGGATCAACAGGTCTCCTCATCTTCGGCCGCATTGGATGCGCTTGCTACACGCTGACCCAGGTGCTCACAAACCCATACAGCGTTCTTGATTGGGGGTGGGTTTTGGGTATCTTGCTTTATGGCTTTTACTCGATCTACGTTGCGTTTGGCAAATTGAGGTGGCTGGGAGTCATCAGAATCGACCCCGCCCTGTACAGGATTGCATACTTTTGCCGATTCGTGGTTCCCATCTCGCACTCGTTATTGGCAGTCGCCTGTAGCACTGTTTTACTGTCAAGTCTCTTCTTGTATGGGCTTTACCTCGATCGACCTTTGAGACCATCTGAGATAGGCCTGCTATCGATAAATGGTCTTGTTTCTGTGGCCATTGGCTTAACAGGAGCCCTGGTCGCCAGGATCGTATACCCTCAGAATGCTTCCAGGTTCAATCCATGGGGCCATTTGTACCTCCCGTTTGGGGTGACCTTGACGGCTGTCTGGGCTTGGTTTATTCTCAACCTCACAGGATATGATGCTCGAGAGACTGTTCTTGCATCAATAGGGGTCAACGTTCCCCTGTTCTATGCCATTGCCAAAGTGGCTCAACTATACACGGTCAAGGATGCTGCCGCAGAGTATAACGAGAAGCTGACCCTGGACGAAAGCCTGCCTAGGAGGCAACTAGAGTCGGCGAGGGAGTATGCTGTTATCTTTGTCGTCTCACTGACCCTCATGACTTTGGACATGTTGAGTCTCCCAGAGACGGCACGACTAGCAGTCGCCGCCAGTCTTGTGGCCCAAGTTCGATCTGACTGGAGCATTTTGTCTCTAGCTACCGCGAACTTGGACGGAGTTGCTGGCTTTCTTGTTGCTCTTTTGCGTCTCGTACTTGAGCCTGGCTTGGTGGCTTCTGCCATAACTGCACGACATATTCGCCACGAGACTTGTTTGACAGATATGGTCTTGAACAATATTCTTCTTGGAGGCACTACATTATTTGCCCTTGCTGTTCCAAGGGGGAAGACGGTGTCAAAGGAGAAGATGATGTTAAAGCCCTGCAAGCCCATGAGAATTTTGAGCTACTATCCTGTTATCTTTGCGGTTTGCTGCTTCTTGCAAGGGATTTTGGTCTGGGAATACATTAATTTCGTGGGATACGTTGCGGAGACCTGTGTTGGGTTCCAGAACTTTCGTTCTATCTTGTCAGATCCTTTCACATGGGTGGGGGTGTTGCAAATGGGGTCATTGCCTGTAGTTGTTTTGAGGGGACTGAGCTAGGCAAGGAATCGTCAAACAGCAATCCTTTATATACGAGCCTGCGTTGATATCACTTGTTTGTTAGTTGAGAGGTTGTGTTATTTTGGAGATGACCTGGACCTTGGTTGTTGGTTCGAGAGATGGCCAGTCAGTTGTCAGGGGGAGAGTTACAGTTTCGCTAGTAGTGCTCGGGTTATCAAGATGCTTTGATAAATACAGAACACACTCTGCAGACTTTCGGGCCCGTGACACCCCTTGAATAACGTACAAATACATGTGTTTGACCCTGCCACCCCTTCTGTCGATCCATGCCCAACATCGATATTTGTTCAATACCTTTCACAAGCGGAAGATTACTCGGGATACTCTTCATCATCCTCCTGCAACTCAATGATATCCCGCTTCATCTTCTTCATGGATCGCGAGAGGTTGGATACTCTCTCCTCCATATTGTCCATCACATCCGCCGCCTGGTCTGCTCTGTCATGGAGAGCACCTGTCTGGCTGACTGACGCATCCCAGTTCTTTTCAATTTTTTTCTCGTGCGAGCGAAGAGACTTGTTGATCTTTAACTCCACCATCAGCACGAATATTAAAGCTCAGTGAAAGCGCGGCAACTTACCTGGGTAAGTTGCTGCTCAAACTTTTGACCAGAGACAGTAACAGTGTTCTTGAGCACTTCGAACTGCACTTGCATGATCCTCAGCTGCTCTTCGGTGCGCAAGTTAGTCGCTCGCAGCCTTTCGACTTCGTCCTGGCGCTGAATCTTGAGAAGGTTGAGTTGGGCGGAGAGGTGCTGTCTGTCTTGCTCGGAGACTTGGAGCTTTGCTTCGGTTTGCTGCAGCGTTGCGGTGAGTTGTTTCTCACGCTCGGATATGTTATCGAAGCCTTCGCCATGAGGCTCGATGAAGATGAGGGTCGAGTCTGTCATGTTGGCTGTGGATGGTGATGGAGAGGGTCGGATAGGAGACGCAGAGCGAGTTGCCTGTGAAGCGAGCGTAAAGGGTAAAGTAGTTGCAAAGAAAATAGAATCCCTTTTTTTTATCCTAATGTTTTACTGTTGCCTGTGCTATATCTTTTGAGGCTCACGTGCAGTGAATGTGATTTGTTTTCCCGTTTGCTGCCAGCTGCCGAGCACTGCCAGACGGTCCCCTGACAGCCAGCACCGCGTCACAGAGATTTTCTCTTTCTCTTCTCTTCCTCAACCCTAGAGCAAAACAAATCACTTCCTTCTTTCACTTCGACCTTGCTTATTCCACTTTGGTTTCTTTCATCGCTGTCTTCAACGTAGCCACCCCCTACCTCTGACTCTCTCAGACCGTCATCACTCAAAGACATCATGGCGGCGGATCAGCCTAATCACAAATCTCCTTCCCAGCGAGAGAAGGATCTGTCAGCAAAACTTCAAGAGGCGGAATCGGAAAATAACGCCAACGCGAGGCGTGAAGCAAAGCTCCTCGCCCAACTGCTTGAGGCCAGGACTACCCTCCTGGAAACGTCCCAACAGCGCGAACAGCAACTCTTCACACAGCTCGAAGAACATCAAACCCGAGAAAAACAGCTCTCATCCCAGCTCGCCGACAAAGATGCTGGGATCGAAGCTTTAAAGGCGCGCACCCAAGACCCTTCGCTAGAGCTGTTGGAGAAAGAGGCGGCTCTTAAACGGTCTCAAAGACAAGAGAGGGATCTTTCAGTGGAACTCCAGGAGATAAAAACAAAATTCACCTCCTACAAGAATGACCAGAAGAACCGGGAGGCAGAGTTCCTGGTAGCCAAGAAAGATCTCTGGCAATCCAAGAACCACATACAAGAACTGTCGAATGAGCTTCAGAAGGAGCGAAACGCAAAGGAGGAATCCCAGAAAAACGCTCAAGAGCTTTTAGAAGATCTGAAAAAAATCAAGATGGACCTTTCAGCGGCCATTATTCGTGAAAAAGATCTAGAGAGTCGACTCAACACGGCCCAGCATCGTCACGACTCCCTCTTTGGACCAGGGCAACGAGCCCAAGGAGCAATTTTCGGGGCACCATCGGTTCTCAGGAGCAATGCAGCATCTCCATGGACCTCTGTTCTAGCTGGACAGCCTGCGACATCACCAGTCTGCGGTACTCCTCCTACCAACCAGGCAGTATCAGCCAGTGGTTCTGGTACACCTGGACAGCAGCAGCAAACTCCAGCATTCTCATTCCTTGGGTCCGAGAAGCAGAAGCAGCAGGAGGCACGACAGGTGTTTAGCTTCAATGGACCTAGCAAAGAACAGCCGAGCCAGGGACAAGTGCAGAAAGAGCAACAACAGCAGCAGCAGCAGCAGCAGCAGCAGAACACTGGGAATCACCAGAAGAGACAAGGACAGCCTCAGCAAGGTTTCGGCAGACCTAAACGACCTAGAAATGAGTTTTGATCTTCTGAAAGCTCTTGTTTTGGAACTATGCCCAAAAGAAGAATAAATGTCCTCTGGCTCATCCGCAGATATTGACTCCTGTCTTTGCGGGAGATCGTTAAGGTGTTTGCCCTGGCATGGATTGTGGTATATCATGTGGAACGTCACGTACTGCTTCTAGGCATTCAAGGTCCTTTGACTATTTGAGAGTGATTGAACTGATGGAAAAGGGATGGTTTTGGGAAACATATGGGATGACGGACAGAACGAGTATATGAGAAAACCTGGGCGGGATGCTATGAGGCTATTGATGGAACAGATGTCAGAGTGGCATGTAAAAAGAGTTACCATCATCAAAGCACGAGTGATTTATGAAATGCTTCGAATTCTGTTCTTCTCATAAAACTGGATGACGTCCTAATCGGCCGCCTTTTGCAACCAGGTCTGAATCTTGCTCTCCAAATCCGCTCCAGTAGCTCTCTAGCATGATGACCAAGGCACGTCTTTTCTTTTCGTCTTCATTTTCGCCTGCACTGTTCTCAGACTCGATATCCTTACAATGGATTTCCAGCGCTTCGATAAGCTTATCAGCTTCATGAGGCAAGCCCAGCTCTTGTGTTGCCTTGATACTTTTGGAGTTGATGAAAGGGTATGCCGCCTTGTAAAGCCACTGCACCCTTCTACGAAAGATCTCCTGGCTTGTGGCCTATGCCCTTGATACCTTCTTCAGTTCCTACAGCGCTTCACCAATGTCGTCTCTCAAGAGTAGTGGTGCCAATTGCTCGCCATCTGGATCATCTTTGGATACATACTTGTCCAGAATCACATCAGCTAATAGGAAACCCTGATCTACCGTTTTAACCTTGTGCTGCATTCGAGCATTCAATAGTGCCTGGTGCACCTTTTCGCTTCCAGACTCGATTAGGTGGTTGTTACTGCGGCCAATCTATTAATCTCGCAAGTTAGAGGTGGACATTATGTCAATATGATGAACTTTCAAAATTTCTAAGACAGCAATAGAGATAATGTCGCTCAAAAGGCTTGACATCATTGCCGTTGATTCCTTATTGCCGATCCTGTCATGATGTAATCGATGTTGATGATCGACCCAACACCGAGTTTAGGAACGCAAAGCCACCTATTGTATTCGTTCCTGGCTAAGGAATAACACAATTAAACAAATACATCATTTCTAGGTCAATGTTTATACTGCTATACAAACGCCTAGAACTGATGTTGATCAACAAGTCAGTATGATGTTATTGAATCGTCTAACACTTACACGAGCTCCTTGGAATAGATGTCTTTCTAGAATCGGCTCTAGTTTACGGTCAGTACTATAAATCGAGAATCCTTTCCAGAACTGGCACCGTTAATCGACCATACCTCAGAATAGTTACTATTATATCAAGCTTGTCTATAAGGGAGGGCATCGCGGGGCAGACTGCCTATTTTGTTCTCTCCAGCCGTTGCAGAATCAGGTCCCGTGTATACAAGAAACAACTATTTGTTTGAAGGCGTTGAACTTGTGACATCATTCAGGGACCCTTTCCTTGGCCGAGGTATTTGAGATGGGGACTTGAGGATGTGGATTTCGGCATCACATGGTGATAGTGGCAATATCATGAATACAAAGTGTCACTTCTTTCAGGCTAACTATGTGACAATTTCCGCATATACAAGGATCACTTGGATCTGGCAATATCAACCACAATACCTACAGACATGTCTACTGCCATCCAATACAATACTCGGGCCGTGGATCGACACCTCTCAGTCTCACCCATGCCCCAGGGTCGCGGATCCGACGCTCGATGCATCCGCAGGAATCAAGATGGCCAACTCCCCCTGCTCCCCAGTCCCCAGGTTCTCCGCATCACCAGGTCCCCCATCACATGTCACCTGTCAAAGACTTCCCCCAAAACAGCAGCTCCATCTTCAACACTGCGGCCCTCCGATCCGAATCAGGGTCCTTGTTTGCGTTTGCACGGCTTAGTTTTTCCGTCGGCTGGCCCCTATCTTCCCCGGACAGGGGAGGGAGGGGGTTTGACAACTCCTCCAGAACCAGTTGCTTGGGAAGTTGGGGAAAATAAATCCGGACGAATTTGGGGGTCTACCGGGAGGG